>JAODAL010010784.1:0-103317 GCA_025379985.1 Phyllomedusa bahiana | reverse complement strand
AGAGAGGGGGGGCCCAAAACGGGTTTTTATGAAAAAGGGGGCAACACAGTCTATATTTGACAGAGGAGGAGGCCATGAGCAGCAGTCTATATTAGACAGAGGAAGGAACCATGAGCAGCAGTCTATATGTGAGAGATGAGGGGGCTAAAGCAGCAGTCTATATGTGAGAGAGGAGGGGCTACATCAGCAGTCTATATGTGAGAGGAGGAGGAGCATGAGCACTAGTCTATATGTGACAGAGGATTGGGCTACAGCAGCAGTCTATATGTGAGAGGAGGGGGAGCATGAGCACTAGTCTATATGTGAGAGAGGAGGGGGCTACAGCAGCAGTCTATATGTGAGAGAGGAGGAGGCTATGAGCAGCAGTCTATATGTGAGAGAGGAGGAGGCTATGAGCAGCAGTCTATATGTAACCTAGGATTGGGCTACAGCAGCGGTCTATATGTGTAGAGAGGAGGGGGTTACAGCAGCAGTCTATATTGTGAGAGGAGGGAGCATAGAGCACAGTCTATTAAGTGAGGGAAAAGCATTGAGGAGGGGGCTAGAGAAGCAGTCTATATGTGAGAGAGGAGGGGCTAGAGAAGCAGCCTATATGTGAGAGAGGAGGGGCTAGAGAAGCAGCCTATATGTGAGAGAGGAGGGGCTAGAGAAGCAGCCTATATGTGAGAGAGGAGGGGCTAGAGAAGCAGTCTATATGTGAGAGAGGAGGGGGCCAGTGCGGGAGTTTGTATGTAAGAAAGTGGGGACAGACTGAAGAAGACCTTAGGTTCTGAGACAACAGGACACCATCACCCTACAGTATGGAGCAGGGGTGTAACTAGAACTCATAGGGCCCCACCAGCTAATGACAATAAACTAACACAGCCTCATAGGTGACACTATAGCACTATTATTTTGGAGACTCTATGGTGCTTTTATTTTGGGGATCAATATGTATACAGCGCGTGAAACAAGTATTGAACACGTCACCAATTTCCTAAGTAAATCTACTTCTAAAGGTGCCGTCGACCTGAAATTCTCCCCAGATGTCGGTAACAACCCGTCCAGCCCACACAGGAAAGAAACCAAAACAAAGATGTCCAGAAATGGTGAGTAATAATGAGAAATGACACCGGGAAAAGTATTGGACGCGCTTCCAGAAATGTATCTAATACTTGGTACAGAAGCCTTTGTTGGTGATGACGCCTCCTGTATGGAGAAACCAGTAGCCTGCATTGCTGAGGGGGATCACAGCCCATTATTCCACAAGAACACCCTCACATCCGGAAGCTTCCGTGGCCTCCTTCTCTGAGCGTCAATTTCTTCTGTAGATTTTCTGTTGGATTCGGCCCCGGTCACCGGCCATTCCAGCCGCATTATAATGGAGAGTTCCCTGTGTGTTTGGGATCAATGATTTGTTGAAATCTCCACCCTCGTGTCCTCTTCATCCTCCCAGTAGATGCAGCAGATTTGTATCCAGAAGGTCTTGTGCATTGTCCATGTTTTCTGATATGATGTTCCCCCAGCTCTGTCTGCTGCAGCCCCCACCATGATGTTCCCCCAGCTCTGTCTGCTGCAGCCCCCACCATGATGTTCCCCCAGCTCTGTCTGCTGCAGCCCCCGCCATGATGTTCCCCCAGCGCCGTCTGCTGCAGCCCCACCTGAGTCCCCCCATTGCTATATACTGCAGCCCCCTCCATGATGTTCCCCCAGATCCGTCTGCTGCAGCCCCCACCATGATGTTCCCCCAGCTCTGTCTGCTGCAGCCCCCGCCATGATGATCCCCCAGAGCCGTCTGCTGCAGCCCCCCACCATGATGTCCCCCCAGTGCCATATACTGCAGCCCCCACCATGATGTTCCCCCAATGCCGTCTGCTGCAGCCCCCACCATGATGTTCCCCCAGCTCTGTCTGCCGGAGCCACCACCATGATCTTCCCCCAGCTCTGTCTGCTGCAGCCCCCGCCGTGATGTTCCCCCAGTGCCGTCTGCCGCAGCCCCCACCATGCTGTTCCCCCAGGGCAGTCAGCCGCAGCCCCACCGATTCCCAGTGCCATCTGCTGCAGCCTCCGGCATGATGTTCCCCCAGTGCCGGCTGCTGCAGCCCCCACTAGGATGTTCCCCCAGTGCAGTCTGCTGCAGCCCCACCATGATTTCCCCATCCATCTGCTGCAGCCATAATGTTCCCCCGGGCCGTCTGCTGCAGCCCCCACCATGAATGTTCCCCCATTGCATGTCTGCTGCAGCCCCCACCATGATGTTCCCCCAGTGCCATGTCTGCTGCAGCCCCCACCATGATGTTCCCCCAACGCTGTCTGCCGCAGCCCCCGCCAGGATGTTCCGCCAGGGCCGGCTGCTGCAGCTCCCACCATGATGTTAGCCCAGAGCCGTCTGCTGCAGCCCCACCACCATGATGTTCCCCAGTGCATCTTCTGCAGCCCCCACCATGATGTTCCCTCAGTGCCGTCTGCTGAAGCCCCCACCATGATGTTCCCCCCAGTGCCATATGCTGCAGCCACCACCATGATGTTTCCCCCATGCATCTGCTGCAGCCCCGCATGTGTTCCCCCAGTGCCGTCTGCTGAGCCCCCGCCCATGATGTTCCCCCACTGCTGTCTGCTGCAGCCCCACATTGTTCCCCCTGTGCTGTCTGCTGCGCCCCCACATGAGTTCCCCGTGCGTCTGCTGCAGCCCCCACCATGATGTTCCCCCAGTGCAGTCTGCAGCAGCCCCCACCATCACGTTCCCCCAGTGCCGTCTGCTGAAGCCCCCACCATGATGTTCCCCCAGTGCAGTCTGCTGCAGCCCCCCCACCATGATGTTCCCCCAGTGCCATCTGCTGCAGCCACCGGCATGATGTTCCCCCAGTGCCGTCTGCTGCAGCCCCCGCCATGATGTTCCCCACGTGCAGTCTGCTGCAGCCCCACCATCATGTTCCCCCTGTGCCGTCTGCTGCAGCCCCCGCCATGATGTTCCCCCAGGTGCCGTCTGCCGCAGCTCCCCCCATGATGTTACCCCAGAGCCGACTGCTGCAGCCCTCACCATGATGTTCCCCCATGCAGTTGCCAGCCCCACCATCACGTTCCCCCATGCCGTCTGCTGAAGCCACACCATGATGTTCCCTCAGTGCCTTCTGCTGCAGCCCCCACGATGATGTTCCCCCAGTGCCATATGCTGCAGCCCCCGGCATGATGTCCCCAGTGCCGTCTGCTGAAGCCCCCACCATGATGTTCCCCATGCCGTCTGCTGCAGCCCCCACCATGATGTTCCCCCAGTGCCGTCTGCTGCAGCCCCCACCACATGTTCCCCAGTGCATCTGCTGCAGCCCCCCATCTGTTCCCCAGTCATCTGCTGCAGCCCTGCCTGATGTTCCCAGTACGTCTGCTGCAGCCCCCGCCATGATGTTCCCCCAGGTGCCGTCTGCTGCAGCTCCCACCATGATGTTACCCCAGAGCCGTCTGCTGCAGCCACCACCATGATGTTCCCCCAGTGCAGTCTGCTGCAGCCACCACCATGATGTTCCCCCAGGGCCGTCTGCTGCAACCCCAGTCATAATGTTCCCCCAACGCTGTCTGCTGCAGCCCCCACCATGATGTTCACCCAGTGCCGTCTGCTGCAGCCCCCACCATGATGTTCCCCCACTGCAGTCTGCTGAAACCCCTGTCATAGTGTTCCCCAAGTGCCGTCTGCTGCAGCCCCCGCCATGATGTTCCTCCAGCGCCGTCTGCTGCAGCCCCCGCCATGATGTTCCCCAAGTGCCGTCTGCTGCAGCCCTCACCATGATGTTCCCACCTCCACATTGAAATGATAGGGTTCTTGGCCTCCAAACATGCTGTGTATTATGGCCTCCAGAAAACCCAATGTTGGTCTCATCTGACCGGACTATATTCTCCCAGGATTTCAAAGTCTGAATGTTGTGGAGCAAACGTGAAATGCGCTTGAACCTGCTTTTTGTTCAGCAAGTGAGTCTTGCATGGTGAGGATGCATACAGGCCATGGAGGGTGAGCATGCATACAGGCCATGGAGAGGGAGCATACATACAAGTCATGGAGGGTGAGCATGCATACAGGCCATGGAGAGGGAGCATACATACAGGTCATGGAGGGCGAGCATGCATACAGGCCATGGAGTGGGAGCGTGCATACAGGCATTGGAGGGTGAACGTGCATACAGGCCATGGAGGGGGAGCGTGCATACAGACATTGGAGGGTGAGCATGCATACAAGACATGGAGGGGGAGCGTGCATACAGGCCATAGAGGGGGAGCGTGCATACAGGCCATAGAGGGGGAGCGTGCATACAGGCCATTGAGGGTGAGCGTGCATACAGGCCATGGAGAGGGAGCATGTATACAGGCCAAGGAGGGAGAGCGTGCATACAGGCATGGAGGGTGAGCATGCATACAAGCCATGGAGGGTGAGCATGCATACAAGCCATGGAGGGTGAGCATGCATACAAGCCATGGAGGGTAAATGCATTACTTATTGTTGTACCTGCAGATCTTTCTGTCTTGGCTCTTGGACATTTTTTTCACTCCTCTGTCTAAATTCTTGCGGGGAGCACCTGGTTGTGGCCAGTTTATGGTGAAATGATGTTCTTACCACTTCTGGATTATGGCCCCAACAGGGCTTACTGGGATCTTCAGTGGTTTAGAAATTCTTCCGTAACCAATACCATCTGTATTTTTTCAACAATAAGACTGTGAAGGTCTGGAGACAACTCACTGGTTTTACCCTTCATGAGATTTTTCTTGTGCGGCACCTTGGTAATGAGACACCTTTTTATCAGCCATAGAACCAGATGATATTATTTGACACAAATTATTGTGTTCTAATTACTGATAGATTTCAGATGTGTTAGGACTTTCCATGTTTTTGGCACCTCTCTTTCCTCATGTGTTCAATACTTTTTCTCTGTGTCCTTTCTCATTATTACACATAATGTCTGGACATCTATGGTTTGGTTTCTTTGTCTGTGTGGATTGCACAAGTTGTTACTGACATCTGGGGAGAATTTCATGTCAATAGCAGCTTTAGAAATAGATTTACTTTGAAAATTGGTAACGTGTTCAATACTTATTTCATGCGCTGTAAATGTGTATGATACTATTATTTTGAGAACACGACATTGGTCAGCATTTACTTCCAGTTTCAGAATTGTCCCATGCTGTGGTTTAGGGTTTAAAGGGGTTGTCTCACCACGCTGTTTCAGAGCCACCAGCAGTTTTACATTCATGGTTCCTGTCTCTTCCTGGTCATACTGTGGGTGGTTCTATAGCCATGATTAGCATATCAGCTCCATATTCACAGCTCTTCTAATAGAAATGACATGGAAGTAGGAGATTTTATTTATAATGCAGAGAGCTTCAGATTTATGCATCCTGAATCTTTCTGGTTAGGCTGTGGGAAGTCCTATAGCAGTGATTAGCAAACCAGCTACTTATTCACAGCTCTACTAACAGCACTGACATGAGTGCAGGGGATGTTATCTATAGAGTACAAATCTTCAGATTCATGCTTCCTTTCTCTATCTGGTCTGGCAGTGGATGGTTCTATAGCAGTGATTAGCATATGATCTTTGTATTCACAGCATTTCTGCTTGCACTGACATGAGAGCAGGAGATGTTATCTATAGTACAGGGAGCTTCAGATTCATGCTTCCTTTCTCTTCCTGATCAGGCTGTGGGTGGTTCTATAGCAATGATTAACTTATCAGCTCCGTATTTAAAGCTCTTCTAATTGCACTGACTTGAGAGCAGGAGATGTTATCTATGAACTCTGAAATTTCTGCTTTAAAGTACACAAGTAATTAGTCTCCTTTGTTAGAGATAACACACTCTGTTCTCAGCTGGGCCCAAAGAATCAACTCCACTGGTGGGCCCCAAGAATAATCTCCACTGGTGGCCCTAAGAATCATCTCCACTGGTGGCCCCAAGAATCATCTCCACTGGTGGGCCTCAAGAATCACCTCAACTGGTGGCCCCAAGAATCATCTCCACTGGTGGCCTCAAGAATCATCTCCACTGGTGGCCCCAGGAAGCAGCTCCACTGGTGGCCCCAAGAATCAACTCCACTCGAGGGCTCCAAGAATTATCTCCACTGGTGGCCCCAATAATCACCTCCAGGAATTATCTCCACTGGTGGCCCCAAGAATCACCTCCAGGAATTATCTCCACTGGTGGCCCCAAGAATCACCTCCAGGAATTATCTCCACTGGTGGGGCCCAAAAATGCTCTCCACTGGTGGCCGCAAGAATGGTCTCAATTGGGGGGCGGCAAGAATCATCTCCACTGGTGGCCCCAAGAATCATCTCCACTGGTGGCCCCAAGTATCGTCTCCACTGGTGGCCCCAAGAATCGTCTCCAGTGGTGGCCCCAAGAATCGTCTCCACTGGTGGCCTCAAGAATCACCTCCACTAGTGCCCCCAAGAATCATCTCCAGTGGTGGCCCCAAGAATCATCTCCACTGGTGGCCCCAAGAATCATCTCCACTGGTGGCCCCAAGAATCATCTCCACTGGTGGCCCCAAGAATCATCTCCAGTGGTGGGCCCCAAGCATCATCTCCAGTGGTGGGCCCCAAGCATCATCTCCACTGGTAGGGCCCAAGCATCATCTTCACTGGTGGCCCCAAAAATCAACTCCACGGATTAACACAAGAAGTGTCAGACTGGTGGGCTCAACAAATGACCAAGCCCTAGTAAAGGCAGTAAAGGGGGTACTGCTGTATGGGGCCTGGCAAAAAAAGCGAAACAATGGGGCCCACGGGCCCCCTTCTTTCCCTAAGAACACAGGAGAAAAGACAGATAAGTAGTTAGTGGCCACCCTTTAGATAGATAAGTAGGTAGTGACCCCCGCTTTAGACAGATAAGTAGGTAGTGGCCCCCCGCTTTAGACAGATAAGTAGGTAGTGGCCCCCCGCTTTAGACAGATAAGTAGGTAGTGGCCCCCGCTGTAGACAGATAAGTAGGTATTGACCCCCCTTAGGCAAATAGGTAGGTGGTGGGCACCCTTTAGGAAGATAGGTTATGGGCCCCCTTTAAGTATATAGTGGGCCCCCTTTCAGGGCCGGGACGATGGGTAGGCAGAGGTAGGCAATGGCCTAGGGCGCCACCTCTGCCTGTCACGTGGGGGGCGCACAGTCACTTACTGTATACCAGTCCTTTATTGACTGGTACACATACGCTCAGGTGCTGCTGTAGGTAACACAGGAGGGCACCGGACACCTGCGGGCTACACAAGCGGCTGCACCAAGACCTACAGGTCACTGCCATGTAGCGGAGACGTGCGGAGTCGTCTATAGCCGCCTACCGGACAGACATTATCACAGACTATACAAGGTACATGAGAGGTGTCCCGGTGTGTGCTGGGAATGGGCGGACGGCAGAGCAGCAGCCCGGCCTCGGACGGTCGGACACCGGCGTACTCCGGTTCGGATATCCCTTCCAGCACGGGCCGGGGACCGATCAGGGGCCCAGCGGGGGTGGCAGCCTCCACCTCGTCCCCCCAGCAGGTACCCGTACATGCCCGGCGGGCACTCGTCAGCGGCAGCCGGGGGCTCGAAGCACACGCTGCTAGCGCTGGGTTCAAGGAGCAGATCTGTTGGAGGAATTCGCAGCCAGGCCATTTGCATGGACACGCCCATCTTTTCGGTGTGACACGCCCCTTCAAAAAGCCACACCCACTCCACCCACACCACCTAGATGCCCCCATTGTTAGCCAGGTAGACCCCCCATTGTAGCCAGGTAGTGCCCCCGCTGTTGCCAGGTAGAACCCCCCCATTATAGCCAGGTAGTGCCCCCTCTGTTGCCAGGTAGACCCCCCATTGTAGCCAGGTAGTGCCCCCTCTGTTGCCAGGTAGACCCCCCCCATTGTAGCCAGGGTAGTGCCCCCTCTGTTGCCAGGTAGACCCCCCCATTGTAGCCAGGTAGTGCCCCCTCTGTTGCCAGGTAGACCCCCCCATTGTAGCCAGGTAGTGCCCCCTCTGTTGCCAGGTAGACCCCCCCATTGTAGCCAGGTAGTGCCCCCTCTGTTGCCAGGTAGACCCCCCATGGTAGCCAGGTAGTGCCCCCGCTGTTGCCAGGTAGTGCCCCCATTGTTAGCCAGGTAGATGCCCCCATTGTAGCCAGGTAGTGCCCCCTCTGTTGCCAGGTAGACCCCATTGTAGCCAGGTAGTGCCCCCTCTGTTGCCAGGTAGACCCCCCCATTGTAGCCAGGTAGAGCCCCCCCTATAACTAATAAAAATAAAATAATAAAAGTCACTTACCTCACCAGGCTCCTGCAGCTCCGGACATCTCACGGACGATCTCCTCAGCGTCGCAGGGGAGTGAGTGCAGCCGCGTGTCACTCCCCCTGCGACGCTGACCTGTATGTACCGTGCACACCGGCCGGTGCCGTACATACAGGGGGAGAAGGGAGGAGGGAGTGATCCCTCCTGCCTTCTCCCTGTACTGCTGACTGACTGTGTGGCTGTGGCCGCTTCACCCGCCTGTAGGAGCGGCCCGGCGGCGCCAGAGTAGCGCACCAGCGCTACTCTTGCGTCGCGGTCCCCCAGCTGCCTGCTGGCGGCGGGAGGAATGCCAACTCTGCCGGGAGGGCGGGGGGGGGTGGACCCCCATTAGCGAGACCCCCCCTGCCAAAAGTGGGAGAGTTGGCATGTATGATCTAGTCCCTATAGCCCTGCCTGCCTATATATCTGGCCCCTGTAGCCTACCCTATAGCCCTGCCTGCCTATATATCTGGCCCCTATAGCCCTGCCTGCCTATATATCTAGCCCCTATAGCCCTGCATGCCTATATATCTAGCCCCTATAGCCATGCCTGCCTATATAGAGCCCCTATAGCCATGCCTGCCTATATATCTAGCCCCTATAACCCTGCCTACCTATATATCTGGCCCCTATAGCCCTGCCTGCCAATATATCTGGCCCCTAAAGCCCTGCCTGCCTAGATAGCTGGCCCATATAGACCAGCCTGCATATATATCTGGCCCCTATAGCCTACCCTATAGCCCTGCCTGCCTATATATCTGGCCCCTATAGCCCTGCCTGCCTATATATCTGGCCCTATACCTACCTATAGCCCGACCTGCCTATATATCTGGCCCCTATAGCCTACCCTATAGCCCTGCCTGCCTATATATCTGGCCCCTATAGCCCTGCCTGCCTATATATCTGGCCCCTATAGCCCTGCCTGCCTATATATCTGGCCCCTATAGCCTACCCTATAGCCCTGCCTGCCTATATATCTGGCCCCTATAGCCTACCCTATAGCCCTGCCTGCCTATATATCTGGCCCCTATACCCTACCCTTCCCTGTATATCGGAATAACGTATGGATTTTTCATACACAACATATTTCATATAAGTACATCCCAATAGACTCCACCTACTCCACTGTTGTGTGTCGGAATTGTGCTTGGTTTTTTTTCACCCTTATTCTACTTAGCTGGGGAGGGCGCAGGTACGTCTGTTAAGTTAGGGTCAGATTTAATTTTTAGTTTTTTTGAAGGGGGGGGGGCGCCATTGGTTGTACTTGCCTAGGGCACCAAAATGCCTTGTCCCGGGCCTGCCCCCTTTAGGTAGTTAGGTAGTCCTGCGCGTTGTGACCTGAGCAGTCGGGCCCTCTTCTCTTTGTCTGGGGCGAGACGACTAATTAAATCAGTGTGGCCCCGCCCCTGTGGGAGAGGCTTCACTGATTCAAATTCAGAGAGAGGCCCAACTGCTCCGGTCACAGTGCGCAGCAGATGTAGGTGTGAATGTATTGAGCGCAGCTGTGATGCGCAACGTGGGCCCCTCCCCCACTACCTACCTATCTATCTAATGGCGGCCCACTACCTTCCTAACTACTTAAAGGGGGCCCACCACCTACCTATGTACCTAAAAGGAGCACATCACCTACCTATGTACCTAAGGGGGCCCACCACCTACCTAACTACCTAAAGGGGGCCCACTATCTACCTAAAGGGGGCCCACCACATACCTATCTGCCTAAGGGGGGCCATTACCTACTTATCTGTCTAAAGCGGGGGCCACTACCTACTTATCTGTCTAAAGCGGGGCCATTACCTACTTATCTTACTAAACCATACATGCCACCTCTCCCGCTTTTGGCGGGGGGTCCCCCTACTGGGCCCCCCCCCCCCGCCACCCGGGCAGAGTTGGCGAAGCAGGCAGCAGGGGTTCTTTAAATGACTGCGTCGCCAGAGTAGCACTGGTGCGCTACTCTGGCGCCGCCGGGCCGCTCCTACAGGCGGGTGAAGCGGCTGCGCGGCCGCTCACCCGCCCGGCGAGTTTCACTGACTTGTGTGGCCGCAGCCGCACAGTCAGTCAGCAGCCACACAGTCAGTCAGCAGCTGCACGCTGCGCTGTACATACAGATCAGCGTCGCAGGGGGTGTGACTGCACTCACTCCCCCTGCGACGCTGAGGAGATCGGCCGGGAGATGTCCGGAGCTGCAGGAGCCCGGTGAGGTAAGTGACTTTTATTATTTTATTTTTATTAGCTATAGGGGGCATCTACCTGACAACAAAGGGGGCAACTATCTGACAACAAAGGGGGCAACTACCTGGCTAACAAAGGGGGCAACTACCTGGCTAACAAAGGGGGCAACTACTGGCTAACAAAGGGGCATCTACTGGCTACAAATTGGGCTCTACCTGGCTACAGAGGGGGCTCTACCTGGCTGCAGAGGGGGCTCTACCTGGCTGCAGAGGGGGCAACTACCTGACAACAAAGGGGGCAAATACCTGGCTAACAAAGGGGGCAACTACCTGGCTAACAAAGGGGGGCATCTACCTGGCTACAAATTGGGCTCTACCTGGCTACAGAGGGGGCTCCTACCTGCCTGTAAGGGGCACTACCTGGTTATGGGGGGCTACAACCTGGCTATAAGGGCATCTACCTGGCTATCTTCCAAAGCCGTGATGCAGTTAGGTGGAGTGGGGGGTGGCTTTTTGAAGGGGCGTGGCACACCAACAAGATGGACGTGTCCACACAATTTTTTTGCCACGGCGCGCATAGTGTGTCGCCCTCTTCAATCTCCTGCTTTTCCACTTTCAAAAGTTGCCAACTATGTTCTAAAGGGGGGGCTACTTCCTACTTATCTTTCTAAAGGGGGACCACTACCTACTTATCTGTCTAAAGGGGAACCACCAACTACTTATCTGTCTAAAGGGGACCACTACCTACTTATCTGTCTAAAGGGGGGCCGCTACCTACTTATCTGCCTAAGGTAGGGCACTACCTACTTATCTGTTAAAGAGGGGCGGCTACCTACTTATCTGCCTAAGGGGAGCCAATACCTACGTATCTACCTAAGGGGGGCCAATACCTACTCATCTGCCTAAGATGGGCCACTACCTGCTTATCTGCCTAAAAGGGGCCAATACCTACTTATCTGCCTAAGGGGGGCAATACCTACTTATCTGCCTAAGGGAGGGCCACTACAACTAACTAATTACAGAAGAGGGGAGGGGGGGGCACATATACCTAACTACCAGGGCACCAAGGGGGTAATTATTACCATTTGGGGCACTATGGATGATAAAAAAGTGAGAAGTTTCAGGTATTTATGTTGTAAATTCTGCAGGGACGAGTGGTGGCCAAGAGAAGTCATTGTGGCGGTCTGGAGATGATGGAGAAGGAAAGGGAACATGAACAGCTTGTCAGAAAATACGTCAGCCGTGAGTCACTAAATGTAGCTGCACTGTGTGCACTTGTATCTACCCCTATATGGTCACTACATGGGGGTAATATTGGTCTTATTGTAATGAATTATATTCAGTAACAGTGTGGTGGTATTATTCAGTCACTTTATGGTGGAGATATGTGGTGATGATGCGGGGGTATTATTCAGTCACTATTTGATGGTGATATGTGATCATGATGTTGTGGTATTATTCAGTCACTTTATGGTGGAGATATGTGGTCATGGTGTTGTAGTATTATTCAATCATTATGTGGTGGTGATATGAGGTTATGTTGTGGTGGTATTATTCAGTCACATTATGGTGGAGATGTGTGGTCATGATGTGGTGGTATTGTACAGTCATTATGTGGTTGTGATATGTGAACATGGTGTGGTGGTATTATTCAGTCACCTTATGGTGAAGATATGTGGTCATGGTGTTGCGGTATTATTCAGTCACTATGTGGTGGTGATATGTTGTCATACTGGTATGGTATTATTCAGTCACTATGTGGTGGTGATATGTTGTCATAGTGTGTAGTATTATTCAGTCACTATGTGGGGGTGATATGAGGTCATGATGTGGTGGCATTATTCAGTCACTATGTGTATATGTGTCCATGGCATGGTGGTATTATTCAGTCACTTTATGGTGGAAATATGTGGTCATGGTGTAGCTGTATTAGTCAATCATTATGTGGTGGTGATATGTGGTCATAGTGTTGTAGTATTATTCAGTCATTATGTGGTGGTGATATGAGGTCATGTTGTGGTGGCATTACTCAGTCACGTTATGGTGGAGATGTGTGGTCATGATGTTGTGGTATTGTACAGTCATTATGTGATTGTGATATGTGTCCATGGTGTGTTGGTTTTATTCAGTCACTATGTGGTGGCGATATGTGGTCATAATGTTGTGACATTATTCAGTCATTATGTGATGGCGATATGTGCTCATAGTGTGGCAGTATATTTCAGTCACTATGTGGTGGTGATATTTTGTCATGATGTGGTGGTATTATTCAGACACTATGTGGTGGGGATAGGTGGTAAGGATGTGGCGGTATTTGGTCTTAGTAGAATTCTTGGTAATTTTAGCCTTGGGATTCTGGTTTTGTGTAGCAGTGTTATTTGATAATTGTACGATCATTATTTAATGGTTTTATACTCAGTACTTTGTGTTATAGCTTTTTATATATTTTTATTTATATGAACTGTAGCATTCGGGGTCTGGGAGGGACTTATATCTTTAGATATTTTATGTTCACCACCGGTGTCCTGCTGCAATTAGTGCAATTAGACTCAGAAGCCCCAGTGCTCCATCTTGATTACAGATTAGTGTGATGATGTCATCACATCGGTCTATATAAGTTGAAGAGAGATTGGGCGTGACACCGTACAGGTGGCTGAGACAGCGAGGCAAAATAGGCCCCTAAAATCATCTCCTCTGGTGGGCTCTAGGCACCCCACTCCAAAACTGACCCCAAGAATCTCCTCCACTGGAGGGCCCCAAGAATCAACTCCACTGGTGGAGCCCCAGGAATCAACGCCACTGGTGGACCCCAGGAATCATCTCCATTGCTGGGCCCCAGGAATCAACTCCACTGATGGAGCCCCAAGAATCATCTCCATTGCTGGGCCCCAGGAATCAACTCCACGGGTGGAGCCCCAAGAATCATCTCCATTGATGGGTCCCAGAATCACTTCCACTGGTGGAGCCCAAGAAATCAACTCCACTGATGGCCCCCAAAAATCAATTCCACTGGTGGGCCCCAAGAATCAACTCCACTGGTGGGCCCCAAGTAACATCTCCACTGGTGGGCCCCAAGTAACATCTCCACTGGTGGGCCTCAAGAATCAAATCCACTGGTGGGCCCCAAGAATCAACTCCACTGGTGGGCCCCAGGAATCAACTCCACTGGTGGGCCCCAGGAATCAACTCCACGGGTGTGCCCCAGGAATCAACTCCACTGGTGGAGCCCCAAGAATCAACTCCACTGGTGGATCCCCAAGAATCAACTCCACTGGTGGAGCCCCAAGAATCCGCTCCACTGGTGGGCTCCAAGAATCATCTCCACTAGTGGAGCCCCAAGAATCATCTCCATTGGTGGCCCCAAGAATCACCTCTACTGGTGGGAACTAAGAATCATCTCCACTGGTGGGCCCCAAGAATCAGCTCCATTGGTGACCCCAAGAACTATCTGCACTGTTGAGCCCCAGGAATCATCTCCATTGGTGGTCCCAAGAATCATCTCCGTTGGTGGTCCCAAGAATCATCTCCATTGGTGGTCCCAAGAATCATCTCCACTGGTGAGCCTCAAGAATCAAATCCACTGGTGGGCCCCAAGAATCAACTCCACTAGTGGGCCCCAGGAATCAACTCCACAGGTGGAGCCCAAAGAATCATCTCCATTGGTGGGCCCCAAGAATCAACTCCCCTGGTGGGCCCCAAGAATCATCTCCATTGGTGGTCCCAAGAATCATCTCCACTGGTGAGCCTCAAGAATCAAATCCACTGGTGGGCCCCAAGAATCAACTCCACTGGTGGGCCCAAGAATCAACTCCAATGGTGTGCCCCAGTAATCAACTCCACTGGTGGAGCCCCAAGAATCAACTCCACTGGTGGGCCCCAAGAATCATCTCCATGGTGGTCTCAAGAATCATCTCCATTGCTGGGCCCCAGGAATCAACTCCACTGGTGGAGCCCCAAGAATCATCTCCATTGGTGGGTCCCAGAATCACTTCCACTGGTGGAGCCCAAGAAATCAACTCCACTGGTGGGCCCCAAGAATCATCGCCACTGGAGTGCCCCCAGTAACATCTCCATTGGTGTGCCCCAAGTAACATCTCCACTGGTGTGCCCCAAGTAACAACTCCACTGGTGGCCCCAAGTAACAACTCCACTGGTGGGCCCCAAGTAACATCTCCACTGGTGAGCCTCAATAATCAAATCCACTGGTGGGCCCCAAGAATCAACTCCACTGGTGTGCCCCAAGAATCAACTCCACTGGTGGAGCCCCAAGAATCAACTCCACTGGTGGATCCCCAAGAATCAACTCCACTGGTGGATCCCCAAGAATCAACTCCACTGGTGGAGCCCCAAGAATCAGCTCCACTGCTGGGCTCCAAGAATCATCTCCACTAGTGGAGCCCCAAGAATCATCTCCATTGGTGGCCCCAAGAATCACCTCTACTGGTGGACTAAGAATCTCCACTGGTGGGCCCCAAGAATCAGCTCCATTGGTGACCCCAAGAACTATCTGCACTGTTGAGCCCCAAGAATCATCTCCGTTGGTGGTCCCAAGAATCATCTCGTTGGTGGTCCCAAGAATCATCTCCATTGGTGGTCCCAAGAATCATCTCCACTGGTGAGCCTCAAGAATCAACTGCACTGGTGGGCCCGAAGAATCAACTGCACTGGTGGGCCCGAGGAATAAACTCCACTGGTGGAGCCCAAAGAATCATCTCCATTGGTGGGCCCCAAGAATCAACTCCACTGGTGGGCCCCAGGAATCAACTCCACTGGTGGGCCCCAGGAATCAACTCCACTGGTGGGCCCAGGAATCAACTCACGTGGGCCCAGGAATCAACTCCACTGGTGGGCCCAGGAATCAACTCCACTGGTGGGCCCAGGAATCATCTCCATTGGTGTCCAAGAATCATTCATTGGTGGTCCAAGAATCATCTCCATTGGTGGTCCCAAGAATCATCTCCATTGGTGGTCCCAAGAATCAAATCCACTGGTGGGCCCAAAGAAACAACTCCACTGGTGGGCCCGAGGAATTAACTCCACTGGTGGGGCCCAAAGAATCATCTCCATTGGTGGGCCCCAAGAATCATCTCCACTGGTGAGCCTCAAGAATCAAATCCACTGGTGGGCCCCAAGAATCAACTCCACTGGTGTGCCCCAGGAATCATCTCCATTGGTGGGTCCCAGAATCACTTCCACTGGTGGAGCCCAAGAAATCAACTCCACTGGTGGGCCCCAAGTATCATCTCCACTGGTGGGCCCCAAGTAACATCTCCACTGGTGGGCCTCAAGAATCAAATCCACTGGTGGGCCCCAAGAATCAAATCCACTGGTGGGCCCCAAGAATCATCTCCACTAGTGGAGCCCCAAGAATCATCTCCATTGGTGGCCCCAAGAATCACCTCTACTGGTGGGAACTAAGAATCATCTCCACTGGTGGGCCCCAAGAATCAGCTCCATTGGTGGGCCCCAAGAATCAGCTCCATTGGTGACCCCAAGAACTATCTGCACTGTTGAGCCCCAAGAATCATCTCCGTTGGTGGTCCCAAGAATCATCTCCATTGGTGGTCCCAAGAATCATCTCCACTGGTGAGCCTCAAGAATCAACTGCACGGGTAGGCCCGAAGAATCAACTGCACTGGTGGGCCCGAGGAATAAACTCCACTGGTGGAGCCCAAAGAATCATCTCCATTGGTGGGCCCCAAGAATCAACTCCCCTGGTGGGCCCCAAGTAACATCTCCACTGGTGAGCCTCAAGAATCAACTCCACTGGTGGGCCCAAGAATCAACTCCACTGGTGGGCCCCAAGAATCAACTCCACTGGTGGGCCCCAAGAATCATCTCCATTGGTGGTCCCAAGAATCATCTCCATTGGTGGTCCCCAAGAATCAACTCCACTGGTGGTCCCAAGAATCATCTCCACTGGTGAGCCTCAAGAATCAAATCCACTGGTGGGCCCGAGGAATCAACTCCACTGGTGGGCCCGAGGAATTAACTCCACTGGTGGAGCCCAAAGAATCATCTCCATTGGTGGGCCCCAAGAATCATCTCCATTGGTGGGCCCCAAGAATCAACTCCCCTGGTGGGCCCCAAGTAACATCTCCACTGGTGAGCCTCAAGAATCAAATCCACTGGTGGGCCCCAAGAATCAACTCCACTGGTGGGCCCCAGGAATCATCTCCACTGGTGGGTCCCAGAATCACTTCCCCTGGTGGAGCCAAGAAATCAACTCCACTGGTGGGCCCCAAGTAACATCCCATGGTGGGCCCAAGTAACATCTCACTGGTGGGCCCAAGTAACATCTCACTGGGGGCCCCAGTAACATCTCCACTGGTGGGCCCCAAGTAAACATCTCCACTGGTGGGCCCAAGAATCAACTCACTGGTGGGCCCAGGAATCAACTCCACTGGTGGATCCCCAAGAATCAACCCACGGTGGATCCCAAGAATCAACTCCATGGTGGAGCCCCAAGAATCAACTCCACTGGTGGAGCCCCAAGAATCAGCTCCACTGGTGGGCTCCAAGAATCATCTCCACTAGTGGAGCTCCAAGAATCATCTCCATTGGTGGCCCCAAGAATCAACTCTACTGGTGGGAACTAAGAATCATCTCCACTGGTGGGCCCCAAGAATCATCTCCATTGGTTGTCCCAAGAATCATCTCCATTGGTGGTCCCAAGAATCAACTCCACTGGAGGCCCCCAAGAATCAACTCCACTGGTGGGCCCCAAGAATCAACTCCATTGGTTGTCCCAAGAATCATCTCCATTGGTGGTCCCAAGAATCAACTCCACTGGTGGGCCCAGAATCAACTCCACTGGTGGGCCCCAAGAATCAACTCCACTGGTGGGCCCAAGAATCAACTCCACTGGTGGGCCCAGAATCAACTCCACTGTGGGACCCAAGAATCATCTCCATTGGTGGTCCAAGATATCTCCATTGGTGCCCAAGAATCACCTCTATGGTGGGACTAAGAATCATCTCACTGGTGGGCCCCAAGAATCATCTCCATTGGTTGTCCCAAGATCATCTCCATTGGTGGTCCAAGAATCATCTCCATGGTGGTCCAAGAATCAACTCACTGGTGGGCCCCAAGAATCAACTCCACTGTGGGCCCCAAGATACACTCCTGTGGGCCCAAGAATCAACTCCACTGGTGGGCCCCAACTATCAACTCCACTGGTGGGACCAAGAATCAACCCCACTGGTGGGACCAAGAATCAGCTCCACTGGTGGGACCAAGAATCAACCCCTCTGGTGGGACCAAGAATCAACTCCACTGGTGGGACCAGGAATCAACTCCACTGGTGGGACCAAGAATCAATTCCACTGGTGGGCCCCAAGAATCACCTCCATGGTGGGCCCAAGAATCAACTCACTGGAGGCCCCAAGTATCATCTCCACTGGTAAGCCTCAAGAATCAACTCCACTGGTAGGCCCCAAGAATCAACCTCATCTGCTGGACACACACCAGCGCCCCCCACAGGATGATGTCACCAACATAAGTTGTGGTTCCGTCTTTCCATCTGATGAAAGAGAATCTTGCGGAACGACTTCTCCTTTTTAACTGTAGATCTGGAGAATAGAAAAGGGAAGAGCTGCGCAGTCGTTACTGTGGGTTGGAGGATGCACAAGCTCCGTGTGACGGGACGGTGACAGGCAGCGGGCGGCCGGTCTGATGAGGGCGGTGGCAGCCGGTAAGATTATAACCACCTATGACTTATAGAAGCCACCCTGGGGTAAATGTCTGGTTTGTTTCCCCACCCTAGATCTAAATACCCTGGCCAAGGCAAAGTGACTGATTGGCGCCTTCCCATGGCTTTAGGACAAATGTCTCTACTGCTTCCCCTTACTACAGCCCTGGTGGGGTAACATGTCCAGGAAACAGGGGTCACAGGACGAGTAGAGGGAGCGGGGGCTGAGGTCCAGGAAAGGGAACGGAGGTCACAGGACAAGTAGAGGGAGTGGGAGCTGAGGTCCAGGAGATGGAGCGGGGGCTGAGGTCCAGGAGATGGAGGGGGGAGCTGAGGTCCAGGAGATGGAGCGGGGGGAGCTGAGGTCCAGGAGATGGAACGGGGGGAGCTGAGGTCCAGGAGATGGAACGGGGGGAGCTGAGGTCCAGGAGAGGGATCGGGGGCTGAGAGGTCCAGGAGATGGAGCGGGGGCTGAGGTGTCCAGGAGATGGAGCGGGGGCTGAGGTGTCCAGGAGATGGAGCGGGGGCTGAGGTGTCCAGGAGATGGAGCGGGGATGAGGTCCAGGAGATGGAGCAGGGGTCACAGGACCTGGAGAGGGAGCGGGGGCTGAGAGGTCCAGGAGATGGAGCGGGGATGAGGTCCAGGAGATGGAGCAGGGGTTACAGGACCAGGAGAGGGAGCGGGGCTGAGAGGACCAGGAGAGGGAGCGGGGCTGAGAGGACCAGGAGAGGGAGCGGGGCTGAGAGGACCAGGAGAGGGAGCGGGGCTGAGAGGACCAGGAGAGGGAGCGGGGGTGAGAGGACCAGGAGAGGGAGCGGGGGTGAGAGGACCAGGAGAGGGAGCGGGGGTGAGAGGACCAGGAGATGGAGCGGGGGTGAGAGGACCAGGAGATGGAGCGGGGTAGAGGACCAGGAGAGGGAGCGGGGTTTGAGAGGACCAGGAGGGGGAGCGGGGCTGAGAGGACCAGGAGAGGGAGCGGGGCTGAGAGGACCAGGAGAGGGAGCGGGGCTTAAAGAGGACCAGGAGAAGGGAGCGGGGCGGGAAAAGGACCGTGAGAGGGAGCGGGGGTGAGAAGAACCGGGAAAGAGGAGCGGGGCTGAGAGGACCAGGAGGGGGAAAGCGGGCTGAGAGGACGAGGAGAGGGAGCGGGGCTGAGAGGACCAGGAGAGGGAGCGGGGCTGAGAGGACCAGGAGAGGGAGCGGGGCTGAGAGGACCAGGAGAGGGAGCGGGGCTGAGAGGACCAGGAGAGGGAGCGGGGCTGAGAGGACCAGGAGAGGGAGCGGGGCTGAGAGGACCAGGAGAGGGAGCGGGGCTGAGAGGATCAGGAGAGGGAGCGGGGCTGAGAGGACCAGGAGAGGGAGCGGGGCTGAGAGGACAGAGGGGGAGCGGGCTGAAGGACCAGGTGAGGGAGCGGGGGTGAGAGGACCAGGAGAGGGAGCGGGGGCTGAGAAGACCGTGAGAGGGAGCGGGGGCTGAGAGGACCAGGAGGGGGAGCGGGGCTAAAGGACCAGGAGAGGGAGCGGGGTGAGAGGATAAAGAGAGGAGCGGGCTGAGGTCCAGGAGATGGAGGGGGGCTGAGGACCAGGAGAGGGAGCGGTGCTGAGAGGGATTAGGAGAGGGAGCGGGCTTGAGGTCCAGAGAGGGAGGGGGGCTGAGGACCAGAGAAGGGAGCGGTGCTGAGAGGATCAGGAGAGGGAGCGGGGCTGAGGTCCAGGAGATGGAGCGGGGGTGAGAGGACCAGGAGAGGGATCGGGGCTGAGGTCTAGGAGAGGGAGCGGGGCTGAGAGGACCAGGAGAGGGATCGGGGCTGAGAGGACCAGGAGAGGGATGGGGGGTGAGATGACCAGGAGAGGGTCGGGGCTGAGAGGACCAGGAGAGGGATCGGGGCTGAGAGGACCAGGAGAGGGATCGGGGCTGAGAGGACCAGGAGAGGGATCGGGGCTGAGAGGCACAGGAGAGGGAATCGGGCTGGGGGGGGGGGCCAGGAGAGGATCGGGGCTGAGAGGACCAGGAGAGGGATCGGGGCTGAGAGGACCAGGAGAGGGATCGGGGCTGAGGTCCAGGAGATGGACGTGGGTTGAGTGACCAGGAGAGGGAGCGGGGGCTGAGGTTCAGGAGATGGAGGGGGGCTAAGGACCATGAGAGGGATCGGGGCTGAGAGGACCACGAGGGTGATCGGGGCTAGAGGACCAGGAAGGGGATCGGGGGAGGGTCCAGGAGATGGAGCGGGGGTGAGTGGACCAGGAGAGGGAGCGGGGCTGAGGTCCAGGAGATGGAGCGGGGCTGAGGTCCAGGAGATGGAGCGGGGGGAGCTGAGGTCCAGGAGATGGAGCGGGGCTGAGAGGACCAGGAGAGGGAGCGGTGCTGAGAGGATCAGGAGGAGGGACGATGGACCAGGAGAGGGATCGGGGCTGAGGTCTAGGAGATGGAGCGGGGGTGAGAGGACCAGGAGAGGGATCGGGGCTGAGAGGACCAGGAGAGGGAGCGGTGCTGAGAGGACCAGGAGATGGAGCGGGGCTGAGAGGCCAGAGAGGGAGCGGTGCTGTGAGGTCCAGGAGAGGGAGCGGGGCTGAGAAGGACAGGAGAGGGAGGGGGCGGAGAGGACCAGGAGAGGGAGCGGGGCTGAGAGGACCAGGAGAGGGAGCGGGGCTGAGAGGACCAGGAGAGGGAGCCGGGCTGAGAGCCCCAAGAGAGGGAGCGGTGCTGAGAGGACCAGGAGAGGGAGCGGGGCTGAGAGGACCAGGAGAGGCATCGGGGCTGAGGTCCAGGCGATGGAGTGGGGCTGAGAGGACCAGGAGAGGGAGCGGTGCTGAGAGGACCAGGAGATGGAGTGGGGCTGAGAGGACCAGGAGAGGGAGCGGTGCTGAGAGGACCAGGAGATGGAGTGGGGCTGAGCTGACCAGGAGAGGGAGCGGTGCTGAGAGGACCAGGAGATGGAGTGGGGCTGAGTGGATCAGGAGATGGAGCAGGGCTGAGGTCCAGGAGATGGAGTGGGGGTCACATGAGAGGGACCAGGGTTAACAGGAAAGGGAAGGGGGTGACAAGACAAAAGGAGAGGGAGTGAGGGTAACAGGACTGTGAGAGGGAGTGGGGGTCAAAGGACAAGGAGACCTGCTAGGAGTCCCCTTGTCACTATCACCAGTGATCGCTCTGCCAGGCCAGCACACTGCCACCATTGCCACCAGTTCCTCGTTAGATATAATCCTGGTCCGTTAACGAGATTATATCGGGCCCCCAACCAGCTCCGGTCGCGTATAATGTTTAGCCTAGAACACGGACGTGGGAATTCATGGATCGAGGTAAAAGAGCAGCGCGAGACTGAGTTGAAGATTTAATTGCCTTAAGGGCGAACTAGACAAGATAATGTAGACACTAAATACAGATATATAAAAGCCGAAAATGTAATTACAGGTGCAGGTGACAGACGGGGTGTACAGACAAGGTCAGTTAGTGCTGCGCTAAGCCGTGTGATTCCAGCAAGTTCCTAGTTCCTCCTGTATACCTACTGCAGTATATAGCCCCACAGCAGAAAACCCCTGGCTGCTGCTCAGCACAAGCTGGTCAAACCCCCTCACACCTGCTTGTGCCCCTGGGACTGTCCGATGCCCTCCTCCCCTGGGACGGTCCGATGCCCTCCTCCCCTGGGACGGTCCGATGCCCTCCTCCCCTGGGACGGTCCGATGCCCTCCTCCCCTGGGACGGTCCGATGCCCTCCTCCCCTGGGACGGTCCCCATGCCCCTCCTCCCCTGGGACGGGCCCGATGCCCTCCTCCCATGGGACGGTCCGATGCCCTCCTCGCCTGGGACGGTCCGATGCCCCCCTCGCCTGGGACGGTCCGATGCCCTCCTCTCCCCTGGGACGGTCCGATGCCCTCCTCGCCTGGGACGGTCCGATGCCCCCCTTCCTGGGACGGTCCAGGGGGGCCCCCCTCGCCTGGGGAGGGGCCCGGGTTTCCCCCCTCGCCGGGAACGGCCCGGGATCCCCCCCCTCGCCTGGGACGGTCCAAATCCCCCCTTTCTCGCCCTTGGGGCGGTCCGATGCCCTCCCCCCCTTTGGGACTGTCCGATGCCCTCCCCCCCTTTGGGAAAGGGTGATGCCCTCCCCCCCGGGGACTGTCCGATGCCCCTCCCCCTTGGGGATTGCCCGATGCCCCCCCCTGGGGGGCCGTTGCCCTCCCTCCCCGGGGGGGTTCCCGATCCCCTCCTCCCCGGGGAAAGGCCCGATGGCCCTCCTCCCCTGGGAGGGGCCCGGATGCCCTCCCCCCTTTGGGACGGTCCATCCCTCCTCCCCGGGGAGGGCCCCCTATCCCCTCCTCCCCTGGGACGGTCCGATGCCCTCCTCGCCGGGAAAGGGGCCCCGATCCCCTCCTGCCTGGGACGGCCCTTTTTCCCCTTTCCCCCCCTGGGAACGGTCCCGATCCCTCCTCGCCGGGGGACGGTCCGATGCCCCCCTGGGCCGGGGACGGTCCAAATGCCCTCCTCCCCGGGGAAGGGGGCCCCCGTTTCCCCCTCCTCCCCGGGGGAAGGTCCGAGGGCCCTCCCCCTGAACGGCCCCGTTTGCCCTCCTCCCCTAAAGGACGGGTCCGATGCCCTTCTCTCCCCTTAGACGGGGCCCCGTTTGCCCCCCTTTCCCCTGGGACGGTCCAAATTCCCCTCCTCCCCTGGGCCCGGCCCCGTTTTGCCCTCCTCCCCGGGGACGGTCCTTTGGCCCCTCCCCCCCCGGGGAGGGTCCGTTTCCCCTCCTCCCCTTGGGAACGGCCCCGTTTGCCCCCCCCTCGCCTGGGACGGTCCGATGCCCTCCCGCCGGGGGAGGGTTTCCGATGCCCTCCCCCCCCCCGGGGAAACCCCCCCGATGCCCTCCCCCCCCAGGGAAAGGTTTCCAAAGCCCCCCTGCCTGGCGGGTTCCCCAATGCCCCCCCTCCCTGGGCTGCCCGATGCCGCCCTCCCCTGGGAAAGGGTTTCCGATGCCCCCCCTCCCCTGGGGGGTTTCCGATGCCCCCCCCCCCGGGACGGTCCGTTTCCCCCTCCCCGGGGTGGACCGTTTGGCCCTCCTCCCCTGGGACCCATCTAAGAGGGGTTTTAAAACTTCCCCCGGGGGGAGGTCACAGAAAGGCGGGCGCGGGTTACCAACAGCCCCGGGGGCCCAGCAACGTTCGGGTTTAAAACCCAAACACGGCTTGGTCCGGTTTCTAGGGGAAAATTCTAAGTATTTTCTACCCCGGGGGCCCGGGGGAAAGAAAGGAGACGAAAGGGGACGTGTTTTTGGGTTTCTCAAGTAGGGGATGCTACGGGGGGTAAAAACGTTAAAAAATTTCCAAATTCTGGCACAGCTATTGATCAGCTCCATTTTTGGGGGAAGGGGTGGCTTCTTATTTTAAAAATTGAGACCCTTTTGGGGCTTCCCCTGCGGGATCAAGGGTATATTCCATACTCTTTCAAATGCTGTTTTAGAGGAAAGGGGCCCGTATAGGGGAGGAAAGGGCGTTTGTATAGGGGAAAAGGAGCGCGGGTATAGAGGAAGGACGCTGTATGGGAGGATAGAGGGGTGTATAGGGGGAAAGTGCGCTTTTAAAGGGGGGAACCCCTGTATAGGGGAAAGGGAGCCCCGTTAAGGGAAATTGGCCGTTTTTTTTTTTTTGAGGATAGGTGCGGGTTAAGAGGATAGAGTGCTTTTAAAGGGGAAAGTGCGCTGTATTAAGGAAAGGGGGCGCTGTTTTAAGAGGAAGGGGGGCCGCTGTTTTAGGGGGAAGGAGCGGTATAGGGGAAAGGGAAGCGCTGTAAAAGGGGAAAGGGGGGAAGGCGCGGGTTTAGAGGAAGGTGCCTGTATAGGGAAGGTGGTTTGAAATAGGGGAAAAGGTGGGGGCGTTAGGGGAAAAGGCGCTGAAATTAGGGGGAAAGTGCGCTGTATAGAAAAATTTCCCGTGTATAGAGGAAGGTGCGGAAAAAGGGGAAGGGTTTGGCCCCCGTATAGGGGGATGGTGCGCTGTTAAAAGGATGGTGCGTGTAAAAAAAGGATGGTGGCTGTTTTAAAGGAAGGTGGGGCTGTAAAAGAGGAGGGTTTGCGCTGTATAGGGGAAAGGGGCGCTGTATAGAGGAAGGGTCCCCGGGGAAATGGGAAAGGGGTGGGTTTATTGGGGGTTTGGTGCGCGTAAAAAGGATGGTGCGCTGTATAGAGGATGGTGCGCTGTATAGAGGATGGTGCGCTGTATAGAGGATGGTGCGCTGTATAAGGAGGTGCGCGTATAGGGGGAAGGGTGCGCTGTATAGGGGTGGGGAGCCCCTTATAGGGGAAAGGGTGCGCTGTATAGAGGAAGGTGCGCCTTTTATAGGGGGAAAAGGTGCCCCTTGTATAGGGAAAGGGTGCGCTGTATGGGGAAAGGTGACGCGGATAGAGGAGGGTTTTGCGCTTAAAAAAGGGGATGGTCCGCTGTATAGAGGAGGGGGTGCGCTTTTTATGGGGATGGGTGCGTTTGTATGAGGATGGTGCCCCTGTAAAAGGGGATGGTGCCTGTTTTTTTTAGAAAAGGGGTGCGCTGTTTTAAAAGGAAGGTGGGGTGTTATTGGGGAAAAGGAGCCTGTTTTTGGGAAAAGGGGCGCTGTATAGAGGAAGGGGGCGCTGTATAGGGGATGGTGCCGGGAAATAGAGGATGGTGCACTGTATAGGGATGGGCGCTGTTTTAGAGGAGGGTTTGCGCTGTTTTTAGAGGAAGGGCGCTGTATAGGGGAAGGGTGGGGCGTATGGGGAAAAGGTTTGGCGCTTTTTGGGGGAAAGGTGGCTGTATAGAGGAAGGTGCGTTTTTATAGGGGAAGGTGCCTGTTTTGGGAAAGGGTGCGCTGTTAAAAGGAAGGTGGCGTATAAGGGGGAGTCCCGTTTTAAAAGGAGGGAGTCCCGTAAAAGGTTTGGGGCCCCGGGTATAGAGGAAGGTGCGCCGTATAGGGGGAAGGTGGGGCCTTTATAAGGATGGTCCCCCCTTTAAAGGGGAAAGGGTGCCCCGGTATAAGGTTTGGTGCGCCGTATAGAGGAGGTCGCCTTTTATAGGGAAAGGTGGGGCCCTTTATAGGGGAAATGGGCCCCCCGTATAGGGGGTTTGGAGCGCCTTTTTATAGGGGGTGGAGCCCGCCTAAAGGGTGGGGGGGGGGGCCCGAAATAGGGGGTGGAGGGGCCGTATAGAGGGTGGGGGCGCCGAATGGGGGGAGGGGAAGCCCTTTTAAGAGGAGGGAAAGCGTTTGGTATGGGACGATGGAGCGCTGTAAAAGGGGGAGGGGGCTGAAATTAAGGGGGTGGGGCGCTGTAAGAGGGTGGGCGCGTAAGAGGGTGGTGCGCTGAAAAAGGAAAAAAGGCGGGGTATAAGGAAGGGGCCCCCTGTTTAGAGGAGGACGCTGTATAGAGGAAGGTGCGCTGTAGGGTGCAGTGTTTTTTTCCAACCCCAGTCCTCACCACCAATATCTTTTTTTAGGGATCTCCCACAGAATGCACTGCCCCATAAGGGAAATCCCCCGTGCAAAAATGCGGGGAAAAACCCGGAAAAAACTTGACCTGTTGGTGGGGCCCTGGGGACGGGGTTTTGGGGGAAACACGGGGTTTAGAGGAAGCGGGGCCCCCTTTTTTCCCAGGCCCCCGGACCTGTGGCCCCTTTTTTAAACCGCCCCCCTTACCTGCGGGAACCCCTGTTTTTCCAGGGCCCAAACCGGGGACCCCCTTTTTTTCCGGGCCCCCTTCCCTTCTGGCCCCCCTTTTTTTAAACCGGCCCTAAACCTCCCGGGAACCCCTTTTTTTTCCCGGGCCCCCTGGGAACTGCTGGCCCCCCTATTTTACCGGCCCCTTACCTGCTGGACCCCTATTTTACCGGCCTCTGCCCTGGGGGAACCCCTATTTCCCCCGGGGCCCCAAACCTGCGGGAAACCCCATTTTAACCCCCCCCCTTACCGGGCTGGCCCCCTTTTTTAAACCGGGCCCTCTGACCTGTTTGGACCCCTTTTTTAAACCGGGGGCCCCCTTACCTGCTGGACCCCTATTTTACCGGCCTCTGACCTGCTGGACCCCTATTTTACCGGCCTCTGACCTGCTGGACCCCTATTTTCCCCGGCCCTTTACCTGGGGCCCCCTTTTTTTTAAAGGGCCCTCGGGAACCGGGAGGACCCCTTTTTTAACCGCCCTTGCCTTTCTGGAACCCCCTTTTTCCAGGCCCTGACCCTCGGGAACCCCGGGTTTTCCCAATGGCCCTAAACCTTTAAAACCCCTTTTTCCGGCCCTGACCTGCTGGACCCCTGTTTTTCCGGGCCCGGGCCCTGTGGCCCCTTTTTTTCCAGGCCCCTAAACCTGCGGGGAACCCCTTTTTAAAGGCCTTTCGACTTTTCGGGACCCTAATTTAAACCGCCCCCCTTTCCCCTGGGGACCGGTCTGGGTGGGTCTTTAATCTGCGGGGCCCCTTGACCTCCCCGGGTAGGGGGGTTTGACCCCCTGCTGGTTACCCCAGGGCCCCGCGGACCCCGCAGCTGGACCGAGCATGACCTGCACTTGTTCTCTCTCACTTCCTATTTCTCATAAACGAGTAAATGAAAAGGGGGAACAAGGAAAAACGGGACGACCCAAAAACACACACCGGGAAAAAGAAGCAAGTGGTGGGGGGATACAGGCCCAGCATACCACCAAAGTAATGAACCCTTTTTCCCTGAATTTGCCTGACCATAAAACAATGTATAAAAAAATGATCCAATTCCCAACTAAACAAACACAATGAAACAATCACATAATGACCGAACCCTCCTCCACCTGCAGCGATGGGAGAAGGCGGGGGTGGACGGAGGCGGCCTAAGGGCTACAGGGAATATTTGGTGTAGGGGGTCAACGGGTTATCACGTCCAAGGGTTCACTTACTTTTTCCCTCTGCACTTTGGATGTTTCCTCAGTAAAGCGGTCTGTGTTATTGGCTACATTGGGCGACCTGTACGATCGAGGTGCATAGAGGCCGGGTAGAATGTCTGGACCTGTTCTACCTCAGTCATAGATTTGGGGCTTTCAAACCTCTACGACCCCCCCAGGAGGTGACCCCCTTCACCTCGGCTTCTGTTCCAGCAGGAATGCGCCCCTTTTTTACGTCCCCCGTCACAGTGTGTTTCTTTCGGGTTTTGGGGCGACCCCCCCGAACCCCCCCAAACCCCGGGCATTACAAAGTGCCGGGCGCCCAATAAAGCCCCAATTTTGGAGGCCCTGCTCTACATCTAGGGGAAACCCCGGTCTCATAAAGTCCTGGATCTGCACATCTGGGAAACAATTGGGTCATGAGGGCTTTTCCCTGGGGTGAGCTGAAGGGGGGACGTGCTCAAATCGGGGCCCGGGAACCGGTGTGTGCATCCTCCTGTCACCGCCGCGCTCCCCAGGCCAACCACCCAGCATCCAAACCCAAAACCACGGGGGGCCCGGGTGCAAGATTGGGGGGTTTTTGTCCTGTTTTTTTCAAAAACCCGGCGGGTCGTTTTTTTTTTCCGTTGGCCGATACAATTGGTTGTATAGGAAACCAACATCCAAAAAACCCCGGGGTCATGGGCAAGCGCCCGTTAAACACCAGGGTGACGCCATCATGGCTGTAACTGGTACTGAATTCACTCCTTTTAAAGGGGAAGGGCGGCAAGTATGGTAAGAGCCCAAAAATCTTTTTGGGAAACCCGCAAGAGGCCGGGGGGTTTGGTGGGGGGGATTCCCAGGTTTTGGGGTTTAGGGGAGGCATTCTCCGGGTGAGCAGGGGGCATTCTCTAGGTGGATAGGGGGCATTCCCCAGGTGAGCAGAGGGTACCCCCGGTGGAAAAAAGTCATTTCCCGGGTGGAGGGGGGGCATTCTCCGGGTGGTGGGGCTTTTCTCGGGTGGATGGGGGGGCTTTTTCTCCGGGAGGAAGGGGGGCACTCCCGGGGTGAGAAGGGGGGATTCTCTGGGGGATGGGGGCTTTCCCCCGGGGGGAAGGGAATTCCCGGTGGAAAAAGGGCATTCCCCGGTGGGATGGGGGGATTCTTTGGGGGGGATAGGGGGCTTCCCCCGGGGGATAGGGGGCATTTCCGGGAGGATGGGGGGCATTTTTAGGTGGATGGGGGGATTTCGGGTGGATAGGGGAAAACTTTTCTGGGTGGATAGGGGGCTTTCCCCTTGGGGGGATAGGGGGCTTTTCCCGGGGGGATGGGGGAGCTTTCCCCCGGGGGATGGGGGCTTTCCCCCGGGGGATAGGGGGCTTTTCCCCGGGGGAAGGGCATTCCGGTGGATAGGGGGCATTCCGGGGGATAGGGGCCCTTTCCGGAGGATAGGGGGCATTCCCTGGGTGAGCAGAGGGTATTCCCAGGTGGATAAGGGTCATTCTCCGGGTGGTGGGGAGGGCTTCTCCGGGAGGGGGGGGAAGGGGGATTCTCCGGGTTAAAAGGGGGCATTCCCGGGGGGGATAGGGGGGCATTCTCCGGGGGGATAGGAGGCATTCCCCGGGGAGGGGGATAGGGGCATTCCGGGTGGATAGGGGACATTTTCCCGGGGTTGGATGGGGAAAACATTTGGGGTGGATGGGGGACCTTCCCCCGGGGGGATGGGGGGCTTCTCGGTGGATGGGGGGCTTTTCCGGGGGGATAGGGGAGCATTCTACTGGAGGATAGGGGAGCATTCTCCGGGGGATGGGGGAAACTTTTCCCCCGGGGGAAGGGGAACATTTCCGGGGGATAGGGGCATTCCCGGGTGGATAGGGGAATCTCCGGGTGGATAGGGGAAAACATTCTGGGGGATAGGGGTTTTCTTGGGGTTGGGGGGGGGAATTCCGGGTGGTAGGGGGTTTTTTGGTGGTAGGGGGCATTCCTGGGTGGATAGGGGGCACTCTGGGGGGAAAGGGGGGGCATTCTGGGGGGGATAGGGGCATTCTGGGTGGATAGGGGAACATTCTCCGGGTGGATAGGGGGCATTCTCTGGGTGGATAGGGGAACATTCCCCGAGTGGATAGGGGGCATTCTCCGGATGGATAGGGAGCATTCTCTGGGTGGATAAGGGGGCATTCTCTGGGTGGATGGGGGGCATTCTCTGGGTGGATAGGGGGATTTTGGGTGGTGGGGGGGATTTTGGGGGGGTAGGGGGATTTCTTGGGAAGGGGGGATTCTCTGGGGGGGGATAGGTGGGGAAGGGGAAAACATTCCCGGGGGGGGGATAGGGGTTTCGGGGGGAAAGGGGTTTTTCCCGGGGGGATAGGGGATTTCTCGGGTGGATGGGGGGCATTTCTGGGGGGGGTGGGGGGCATTCTCCGGGTGGATGGGGGGGATTCGGGGTAAGGGGGGCTTCTGGGTGGATGGGGGGCATTCTCCGGGTGGATAGGGGGGCATTCTCTGGGTGGATGGGGGGCATTCCCGGGTGGATAGGGGGCATTCTCTGGGTGGATAGGGGAACATTCTCTGGGTGGATAGGGGAACATTCTCCGGGTGGATAGGGGGCATTCTCTGGGTGGATAGGGGGTTTCCCCGGGGTTTAGGGGGGCATTTTTGGGTGGATAGGGGGAACATTCTCCGGGTGGATAGGGAGCATTCTCCGGGTGGATAGGGGGCATTCCCCGAGTGGATAGGGGGCATTCTCTGGGTGGATAGGTGGATAGGGGAACATTCTCCGGGTGGATAGAGGGATTCTCTGGGTAAGGGGGCATTCTCTGGGTGGATGGGGGGCATTCCCCGGGTGGATGGGGGGCATTCCCCGAGTGGGCAGGGGGCATTCTCTGGGCGGATAGGGAGCATTCTCGGGGTGGATAGGGAGCATTCTCTGGGTGGATAGGGAGCATTCTCTGGGTGGATGGGGGCATTCCCGAGTGGGTGGGGGCTTTCTCTGGGTGGATAGGGAGCATTCTGGGTGGATAGGGGAGCATTCTCCGGGTGGATAGGGGAGCATTCTCTGGGTGGATGGGGGGCATTCTCCGGGTGGATAGGGAGCATTCTCCGGGTGGATAGGGGGCATTCTCTGGGTGGATAGGGGGCATTCTCCGGGAGGATAGGGGGCATTCCCCGGGTGGATAGGGGGCATTCCCCGGGTGGATGGGGGGCATTCTCTGGGTGGATAGGGGGCATTCCCCGGGTGGATGGGGGGGCATTCCCCGGGTGGATGGGGGGCATTCTTTGGGTGGATGGGGGTCTTCTCTGGGTGATGTGTCTGGGGCCCACTGTCGGCTGATGCCACGCTCTTCCCTCTCCGCAGACTCTCCAGTGCCAGCCATGTTGTCGGAGTCCTTCCTGTGCACGGCGGTCTACCGGGAGCTGATGAATGTAGAGGATCGGGAGGACGGAGAGGAGAAGCCGTCCAGCTGGAGGTCGGGGGCGCCTTGTGCTGCGGATCCCCTGGAGGTGGGGGCGGGCGAGCCCTCGCCGTCACAGGCCCTGAGCATCCCGCGGCCCCGCCGGGCCCTGAGCGACGCCTCCCTGGACCTGTACACCTCGTGGTCCAGCCGCTACGGCAGCATCTACAAGAACTACCCCGACCTGCACATCGCCGGCGACCACATCCTCACCAAGGTGGACTCGGGCTGCATCCTGGACCCCGACTGCGAGGACGGCCCCGTGCTGCTCTCGGCGGACATTGACCGCAGCAGCCCCCCCAACAAGAGCCTGGACGGGCTCCTGGAAGGCGCCGGGGCCCCCAGTGTGGAGAGCCACGTCCTGCCCTCCGCGCCCTTCTCCAACTCCGTGCTGAACGGCTTCATCGAGAAGAAGATGCAGGAGCTGTACAAGCAGTGCTACGAGGAGCGGGTGAGCACGGGCGCCTCGCCCCACACCCTGCTGTGGTCCGCCATCATGCACAACGTCCACCAGCTCAGCCTGCAGCTCTCCCAGGAGCAGAACCTGGAGCAGGCCAAGGCCAAGGAGGCCGTGCTGCAGGGCCTGTGCTGCGCCACCAGCGGGGGCAGCTCCGAATTCACCACCCCCCACCTGCACCCCTCCACCCAAACGCAAAGCCAGCCAGGGGCGCTATCGAGCAACCCGGCCTTCATCAAGAGCAAGCAGTGAGGAGCTACTGTGTAGACTGTGCTACAGCATGGCTGATACTTCAGTCACAGCCGAGTCAGCTAAATTCACCAAAACCCCATGTTTACTCCATCATGCCAGAGCGCAGACTAAATTCACCGATTCCCCATGTTCACCCAGTCACTGCCAGAGCTGCAACTAATTTCACCAGATCTCCATGTTATCTCCATCACTCCAGAGCTCAGACTAATTTCACCAGATCTCCTTTTATACTCCCACTGCCAAGTGCAGACAAAAATTCACCAGATTCCCCAGTTTAACTGCAGTCAAGCCAAGCTGAAAGTCATCATTCACCAGATCTCCATGTTCTACTCCAGTCACGCCAGAGCTGCGACTAAATTAACTAGATCTCCGGAGTCATAACTCAGTCACTGCAGGAGCTGGAGACTCAAATTTCCAGATCTCCATGTGTATACCTCCAGTCACTGCCAGAGCTGCAGACTAAACTCACCAGTACTCCATGTTATACTGCAGTCACAAGCCAGAGCTGCAAATACCAAATTCCTCCAGGATCTCCATGTTATACCTCCATGTCACTGCCCGAGCTCTGCAGACTGAATTCACAGATCTCCATTTATAACTACCTGTCACTGCCAGAGCGGGGCAGACTAAATTCACCAGATCTCCATGTTATAACTGCGTCACAGCCCATACGCAAAAAAATTCTAAGCTGTACCATGTTAATACTCCAGTCCCACAGCCAGCTGTGCTGCATCATCACCCAATGCTCAGTTCCTACTCCAGTCACATGCCAGAGCTGCAAGACAAATTCACTAGATCTCCATGTTCTACTCCAGTCACTGCCAGAGCTGGCAGACTAAATTCCACCAGATCTCCATGTTATACTCCAGCCACAGCCAAAGCTAGCAGACTAAATTCCCAGACTCCATGTTTATCAATCCAGTCAGCAGCAGAGCTCAATCATAATTCTCCAGATCTTCATGTTATACTCCAGTCACTGCCAGAGCTGCAGACTAAATTCACCAGATCTCCATGTTATACTCCAGTCACTGCCAGAGCTGCAGACTAAATTCTCCAGATCTCCATGTTATACTCCAGTCACTGCCAGAGCTGCAGACTAAATTCACCAGATCTCCATGTTATACTCCAGTCACAGCCAGAGCTGCAGTCATGATTCTCCAGATCTCCATTTTCTACTCCAGTCACAGCCAGAGCTGCAATCATAATTCACCAGATCTCCATGTTCTACTCCAGTCACAGCCAGAGCTGCAGCCACTAAACTCTCCAGATTCCATGTTATACTCAGTCCACAGCCAAGCTGCAAAGTAAATTCACCAGATCTCCATGTTATACTCCAGTCACAGCCAGAGCTGCAATCATAATTCTCCAGATCTTCATGTTCTACTCCAGTCACTGCCAGAGCTGCAGACTAAATTCACCAGATCTCCATGTTCTACTCCAGTCACTGCCAGAGCTGCAGACTAAATTCACCAGATCTCCATGTTATACTCCAGTCACAGCCAGAGCTGCAGTCATGATTCTCCAGATCTCCATGTTATACTGCAGTCACTGCCAGAGCTGCAGACTAAATTTACCAGATCTCCATGTTATACTCCAGTCACTGCCAGAGCTGCAGACTAAATTCACCAGATCTCCATGTTATACTCCAGTCACTGCCAGAGCTGCAGTCATAATTCGCCAGATATCCATGTTATACTGCAGTCACAGCCAAAGCTGCAAATACAATTCTCCAGATCTCCATGTTATACTGCAGTCACAGCCAAAGCTGCAAAGTAAATTCACCAGATCTCCATGTTACACTCCAGTCACAGCCAGAGCTGCAGTCATAAATTCTCAGATCTCCATGTTAACCTCAGTCACTGCCAGAGCTGCAGACTAAACTCTCCAGATCTCCATGTTATACTCCAGTCACAGCCAAAGCTGCAGACTAAATTCACCAGATCTCCATGTTACACTCCACTCACATCCAGAGCTGCAATCATAATTCTCCAGATCTCCATGTTATACTCCAGTCACTGCCAGAGCTGCAGACTAAATTCACCAGATCTCCATGTTATACTCCAGTCACTGCCAGAGCTGCAGACTAAATCTCCAGATCTCCATGTTATACTCCAGTCACTGCCAGAGTCTTAGCAGACTAAATATCACCAGATCTCCAGTATACTCCAGTTCACCTGCCAGAGCTGCAGACAAATTCACCAGATCTCATGTGTTCTACTCAGTCACTGCCAGAGCTGCAGACTAAATTCACCAAATCTCCATGTTATACTCCAGTCACTGCCAGAGCTGCAGACTAAATTCACCAGATCTCCATGTTATACTGCAGTCACAGCCAGAGTTGCAAATACAATTCTCCAGATCTCCATGTTTTACTCCAGTCACAGCCAGAGCTGCAGCCATCATTCACCAGATCTCCATGTTCTACTCCAGTCACTGCCAGAGCTGCAGACTAAATTCACAGATCTCCATGTTTATACTCCAGCACTGCCAGAGCTGCAGACTGATTCTCCAGATCTCCATGTTCTACTCCAGTCACTGCCAGAGCTGCAGACTAAATTCACCAGATCTCCATGTTATACTCCAGTCACTGCCAGAGCTGCAGACTAAACTCTCCAGATCTCCATGTTCTACTCCAGTCACTGCCAGAGCTGCAGACTAAATTCACCAGATCTCCATGTTATACTGCAGTCACAGCCAAAGCTGCAAAGTAAATTCACCAGATCTCCATGTTACACTCCAGTCACAGCCAGAGCTGCAACTAATTCTCCAGATCTTCATGTTATACTCCAGTCACAGCCAGAGCTGCAGACTAAATTCACCAGATCTCCATGTTACACTCCAGTCACAGCCAGAGCTGCAGTCATAATTCTTCTCCTTAAGGGTACTTTCACATGGTGCGTTTTTGATGAGTTTTTTGTGTGCAGGAAGGCGCAGCAATTAATGCTGTACATTGCTGCACAAAAAAAAAGGGCAGAAATCGCGATGTTACCGCGATTTTCAACGCAATTTTTGCCACGATTTCTGTGCAGCAATGTACAGCATTAATTGCTGCGCCTTCCTGCACAAAAAACTCATCAAAAACGCACCAATGTGTAAGCACCTTTAAAGGGGATGTATCACTTCTTTAGTTCGGCTGATTCATACTGCTCTCAGCTTCTCAACTCAAGAAATGCAGGGGCTGTTCATGCTGGCTCCCGAGACTCCCCCCCCCCCCTCTGAGTCCACATGTCACCATGTGTCTCTCCCTATGCCGTCTTATTTTGTAAGAGCTGTATACCTACCACAGGCTGCATTCAATCTAGACTGAGCACTGATCTCTTCTCCTCTCACAGCTGGAGATTTGTTACAGTTGAATCCAGCTTTCTATTAACGGCACAGATCTCCCTTCTATGCAGGAGAGGCAGGGATCGACACACAATTGTGCTGTTTCCTGAGTGTAGAAGCCCTGCAGGGTTATTCTGTTTCTTCTGGCTGTGCAGAGTGAAAATGTGCCGGTCCCTTACTTTGAGTGAAAGGCAGGAATGCAAGCTCCATGAATACAGCCGACTGGGGGCTGAACAGAATGTAAGTAAAACAAAGCAAGGAGGAGGGATCCGACCAGCACTAGACCTCACTGTAACCAGAATATCCGGCATCCTGTGAGACCAAGACAGCTCTGCTAATGACATCCAATTGCAAAGTTGCTTGTTTTGACTGTCCCTTTATTCTGAAGACCATTTAATGAAATGATACAACCCCTTAAGGAGCTTTCACACAGCGCAGTTTTGGTGCAGTTTTTAGCTGCGCTCCAATTAAACTGCCTTTATTCCCAGCAGCTTCTCTCAGTTTTCTAAATGGTTCAGAAAGGCGTTTCAGGTAAGTGACCAATGACTGTGTTTGTATCTACAAGACGTCACACACAGGAATTGATCACTTACCTGAAACACCTTTCTGAACCATTTAGAAAACAGAGAGAAGCCGCTGGTAATAAAGGCAGTTTAATTGGAGCTCAGTTAAAACTGCACCAATACTGCGCTGTGTGAAAGCTCCAAAACTGCGCTGTGTGAAAGCAGCCTAACTGTATATACATCCTCAGAAGAGGCAAAAAAAAAGCAGAGAAAGCAGCAAAAAGCAAGAAGCAGAGCACAGGAGGCAGGTGCAGGCATTTACAGCAGCTGTGGGCTGGGACCCTAAAATAACCATACCTCCCAACTGTCCCTATTTTGGAGGGACAGTCCCTATATTTAACCTTGTCCCTCTGTCCCTGCTTAGCTCTATAAATTGTCCTCTTTTTCATTTGTGGAAATAGATTTTCATCAAAAATAAACTGACTTTCTTGCTTTTAAAAAGTATCTGATTTACTTACTCGCTGTATATTACATAACAACTTACTTAATATTTCATCATTGGATACAATCGAGTCCTGAAAATGTCTCACTTTTTTGGCAATCTAAAAAGATGGCATGTAACGTTTTTGGGGAGTGGTAGTGGCGTTGCCTTTGTGTGATGTCACATGTTTGGGTGTGGTTGGAGGCGTGGCCTGATGTGTCCCTCTTTGCAAAATCTAAAAGTTGTGAGGTATGAAATAATCTCAACCGGTGGCCTGGGCACGCCAACTCTGACACTGGGTGGGGGGTCTGTACCGGCTCTGGATGATGTAAATCACTTCCTCCTACTCTTACAATAAATCATCTTAAAGTTTTGTGTTTGTAAAGATGAACAATCGTCCTTGTAGTTTTCGGCCGCTCCAGGTCTCAGGTTTCGGCTCAGGGACTGTTTCACGTCAGCGCCGCTTACACTCAGGGACGGGATGACGGGAAGGTGGAACAAGGCAACAGCCTATGAGCAATTTCATGCCATGACGGAAGGGGGCGAAAGAGTGACTGCATGTTCAAGTGGGGGGGGGGGGGGTGGAGGGAAATGTGCCTTATTTACCTAGGACACAAGAATAACTTGTCCCAGTCCTGTTCACACGGCTGCATTTCCTGCGTTCTTTGTCCATGCGCCGCAGCGGTATCAAAGGATCCCGATTCCACATGTCTGTAATATTGTGTGAAATAATACAGATATATAGACAGTGACACATAGATATAATACAGATACACATATATAGACAGTGACACACAGATATAATACAGATACACATCTATAGACACTGATACATAGATATAATACAGACACACATATATAGACAGTGACACATAGATATAATACAGATACACAATAATATAGGACAGTGACACAAGATAATAATACAGTACACCATATATAGACAGTGACATCATAGATATAATACAGATACACATTATAGACAGTGTGACACATAGATATAATTACAGATACACATATATGACACTGATACATAGATATAATACAGACTACACATATTATAGGGCACACTGTAATCATAGCTATAATTACAGATACACATATATAGACAGTGACACATAGATATAATACAGATACACATATATAGACAGTGACACATAGATATAATACAGTTACCACATCTGATAGACGTTTGGACATAGATATAATACAGATAACAAATTTTATTTATTTTATAGACAGTGACAATAGATATAATACCAGATACCTACATTATATAGCAGTGAAACACCATAGATTATAATACAGATTACACATATATAGACAGTGGAAACATAGATATTCATTAAGAGAAAAAGAAACTAAACAAAAAGAATGGGGGCGCAACAATAGGAAGACCGTAAAAAAGAGACAGCTGAAATACTATGGTAAATATGCTTACCTTTATGAGGTTGCGCTCCTATTATTAGAGGACAAACTCTCATATGCGCTTGCAGGGCTTTGTGGTGCCGTAGCCCTTAACACGGCGGCCGCTGGTCTCGTATATTCCGGGGTTCAGATGAACGCCGGATAGGTCTGGAAAGAAGTAAAATGGCGGACCCGGCACACGTGGAGTGTGGAAGCAAGCCAAGGATGCTGACTTATTATAAGATGTCTTTTAATTCTTAAAAGATGCAGGGGTGGTAGACCCTCGCAACATTAAAAACCAAAACAGTAAAAACCCAACGCGTTTCCTGCCGTATACCGGCACTTTATCAAGGGTATACTTCTTTCCATAGATATAATACAGATACACGTATACAGACAGTGATACATGGATATAATACAGATACACATATATAGGCAGTGACACATAGATATAATACAGATTCACATATATAGACAGTGATACATAGATATAATACAGATACACATATATAGACAGTGATACATATATATAATACAGATACACATATATAGACAGTGATACATATATATTATACAGATACACATATATAGACAGTGATGCATAGATATAATACAGATACACGTATATAGACAGTGATGCATAGATATAATACAGATACACGTATATAGACAGTGATGCATAGATATAATACAGATACACGTATATAGACAGTGATGCATAGATATAATACAGATACACGTATATAGACAGTGACACATAGATATAATACAGATACACGTTTATAGACAGTGACACATTGCTATAATACAGATACACATATATAGACAGTGACACATAGATATAATACAGATAGACATATATAGACAGTGACACAGATATAATACAGATACATATAGACAATGACACATAGATATAATTTAGATACATATAGACAGTGATACATAAATATAATACAGATACACATATAGACAGTGACACAGATATAATACAGATACACATATATAGACAGTGACACATAGATATAATACAGATACACATATATAGACAGTGACACAGATATAATACAGATACATATAGACAATGACACATAGATATAATTTAGATACATATAGACAGTGATACATAAATATAATACAGATACATATATAGACAGTGACACATAGATATAATACAGATACACATATATAGACAGTGACACAGATATAATACAGATACATATAGACAATGACACATAGATATAATATAGATACATATAGACAGTGATACATAGATATAATACAGATACACATACATAGACAGTGATACAGAGATATAATACAGATACACATATATAGACAGTGACACATAGATATAATACAGATACACATATATATATATACACACTGATACATAGATATAATACAGATACACATATATACACAGTGATACATAGATATAATACAGATACACATATATAGACACTGACACATAGATATAATACAGATACACATATATAGACAGTGACACAGATATAATACAGATACACATATATAGACAGTGACACATAGATATAATACAGATACACATATATAGACACTGACACAGATATAATACAGATACACATATATAGACAGTGATACATAGATATAATACAGATACACATATATAGACAGTGATACATAGATATAATACAGATACACATATATAGACAGTGATACATAGATATAATACAGATACACATATATAGACAGTGATACATAGATATAATACAGATACACATATATAGACAGGGATACATAGATAGTAGTGTAGCTATAGAGAATACAAAAAGAAGTGCACTCAAGTGGAGTATATAAATGACCACAAATACGTGATGAAAGTCGCTAACCTTATAGAGTTGTACAGGATGGTACAACACATATACAGGGCATATATTAAGTCGATGAGACCTCGGGTTTCCCGTTGAACAGCAGCCGTGAGTCTCTCCACACACGAGGATGCACTCCGCTCCGAGGATCCATGGCAAGGATATATTTGTTACTTGTAAGGAGAGGAATAGCGCTCGGGAACAAATGAAAATCTAAGAACACCTGGGTATTTAGCCACAATGGTGTCTTAGTTTATTTAAAAGTTTGATACAACGCGTTTCGCCAGCAATCCAAGCCGGCTTCCTCAGGTACAAACAAAGCTGCACAAGCGGCGTTTAAAAAGAGACCGCGAAACGAAAGTGAGGCTGTGACCGCACAATAGACTCAAAGTAAAACATTGTAAAAACCAGTTATACAATAAATAAATGACAATTTAAAAACAACAATTGCAATAAGAAGATGTATATAAAAACTATATAATCGTAATTAAAAGAAAGTTGAATTACCGGTGTTGTATCGAAGACAGTAGCATAAATGTCACTGTGGATGGTTTTACACAGGAAAAAACTAAAATACATTTAAAATAAGAATTCTTTTAAACTACCAATTCTTGGAGTTCATTTAAACCATTCGGAGCTACAGTGTTCAGTCTAAAAATCCAATAGATCTCTCCCTCACTTAAAACTTGTGCTCTATTTGGAGTATTCACAGAAATTTGTTCTATAGGTTGAATACTAAATGTAACTATTTCATTTTGGTGTATATTGAAAAAATGTTTTGGTAAACTGTGTATTAATTTATTGTGTTTAATGTTATACCGATGATTGTTTAGTCGCTTGGATAATTTAGTACTGGTTTTTCCGATGTATTGCAACCCACAGTGACAAGTGATTAAATATATGACAAATGTACTGTTACAGGATAAATGTGTTTTAACCTTAAATTCCTCTTAAGTTTTATTCACATGTCACTAATCACTTTGTGTGATAGCATCACAGCACTTGCAAGTGGGATACTTGCAGGCAGTAACACCTATGGAGTTTGTACATTCGGCGGTGTTGAACTCTTTTTTTTGTCAATTGTTTTAAACGGGAGGGGGCAATTACATTTTTAGTTGATTTTGCTCTCCTATAGGTAATGCGCGGTTTCACAGGAAGAATACGTTTTAAAATGGGATCAAGTAACAATATTTCCCAATGTTTTTTTAGTAATGTATAAATCTGCTGATGATACGTATTAAATGTAGTGATAAAATTAAGATTATCTCTCCCAATAACATTATCTCTTTCTTTTGAATGATTAAATAAATAATCTCGTTGTGTATGGGCATGGGCTTTAGCTTTTGCTGCCGTTATTAATTTTGTAGGGAAACCCTTCTCAGTGAATTTCTTAGAAAGATGATTGGCCTGTTCCTCAAAGATCTCATCATTTGTACAATTTTTTCTTATCCTCCTGAATTGGCCAAAGGGTATATTTCGTACCCAATTCCTGTGATGATTGCTAGTAAATTGGAGATACCCATTAGAATCGCAGGTCTTGAACGCATTCTTGGATTTTATTTCAGAATTTTCTATATATAAAAGCAGATCTAAAAAAACAATTTCCTGAGTATTGTGTGACATAGTAAAATGTATACCCCATGGATTTTGATTGAGAAATGTTAAAAAGGTTTCAATAGCTTCTAGTGGACCTTGCCAGTTAAAAAAACAGGTCATCTGTATAACGCCTATAATATATAATATTAGAAAAAGCAGGATTGAGATCTGATAAAATATACGTTGACTCAAAGTGGCCAATAAACAGATTCGCGTAGGACGGAGCCACCCAAGTCCCCATGGCTGTTCCAACCTTCTGGTGGTAATGGGCGGAGCCAAATTCAAAGAAATTGTTATTAAGAATAAGTTTTAAACCTTCAATAAGGAATTCTTTAAAGATCGAACCTTCAGTTCATTCAAATTTATCCTTGAAAGAAAAAACAGCTTTAAAAAAACTTTCTAACAACGAAGAGAGAGTTATTCGTCCCGCGGACAAAGGCGGTGGAATTGTGGTATTAAATTTCTCTGAACATAAAAAAGAATCCCTGAGGATTTTACAGGATTCCTATTATTATGAAGTAGTTTCAGAACATTATGTAAAACTTAAAGACACTTCTGAATCTTTTTTAAATAAATCAGTAGCTAACAGTGTTATAGAGAAAAAAGAAAAACAATTTTTGTGGAACCCATCACCTAATACACCACATTTTTACTATCTACCCAAGGTCCATAAAAATTTAACCAACCCCCCTGGAAGACCCATTATTTTGGGGGTTAATTCTATTCTCTCCAATTTATCACACTACTTAGATCTATATTTTCAACCTATTGGGAGCGATCTACCCAGCTTTCTAAAAGATTCCGATAGTTTGCTAAAAGATTTGATAGGTTTTTCATGGAACAGTGAATTATCCTTTGTTACATTAGATGTAACCTCCCTTTATTCTAACATAAGGCATGATCTAGGCATTACTGCCATCCAATTTTATCTAGATCAGAAAACTGAATTCCCTACATCTTTTAAAGAATTCCTTATTGAAGGTTTAAAACTTATTCTTAATAACAATTTCTTTGAATTTGGCTCCACCCATTACCACCAGAAGGTTGGAACAGCCATGGGGACTCGGGTGGCGCCGTCCTACGCAAATCTGTTTATGGGCCACTTTGAGTCAACGTATATTTTATCAGATCTCAATCCTGCTTTTTCTAATCTTTTATATTATATGCTGTATCTAGATGACCTGTTTTTCATCTGGCAAGTTACACTAGTTACTATTTAAACCGTTTTAACTTTTCTTTATGAATATCCATGGGTTATACATTTTACTATGTGACACAATACTCAGGAAATTGTTTTTTTAGATCTGCTTTTATATATAGAAAATTCTGAAATAAAATCCAAGAATGCGTTCAAGACCTGCGATTCTAATGGGTATCTCCAATTTACTAGCAATCATCACAGGAATTGGGTACGAAATATACCCTTTGGCCAATTCAGTAGGATAAGAAAAAACTGTACAAATGATGAGATCTTTGAGGAACAGGTGTATCATCTTTCTAAGAAATTCACTGAGAAGGGTTTCCCTACAAAATTAATAACGGCAGCAAAAGCTAAAGCCCGTGCCCATACACAACGAGATTATTTATTTAATCATTCATTCAAAAGAAAGATAATGTTATTGGGAGAGATAATCTTAATTTTATCAATACATTTAATACGTATCATCAGCAGATTTATACATTACTAAAAAAAACATTGGGAAATATTGTTACTTGATCCCATTTTAAAACGTATTCTTCCTGTGAAACCGCGCATTACCTATAGGAGAGCAAAAACAATTAAAAATGTAATTGCCCCCTCCCGTTTAAAACAATTGACAAAAAAAGAGTTCAACACCGCCGAATGTACAAACTCCATAGGTGTTACTGCCTGCAAGTATCCCACGTGCAAGTGCTGTGATGTTATCACACAAATGATTAGTGACATGTGAATAAAACTTAAGAGGAATTTAAGGTTAAAACACATTTATCCTGTAACAGTACATTTGTCATATATTTAATCACTTGTCACTGTGGGTTGCAATACATCGGAAAAACCAGCACTAAATTATCCAAACGACTAAACAATCATCGGTATAACATTAAACACAATAAATTAATACACAGTTTACCAAAACATTTTTTCAATATACACCAAAATGAAATAGTTACGTTTAGTATTCAACCTATAGAACAAATTTCTGTGAATACTCCAAATAGAGCACAAGTCTTGAGTGAGAGAGAGATTTATTGGATGTTTAGATTAAACACTGTAGTTCCGAATGGTTTAAATGAACTCCAAGAATTGGTAGTTTAAAAGAATTCTTATTTTAAATGTATTTTAGTTTTTTCCTGTGTAAAACCATCCACAGTGACATTTATGCTACTGTCTTCGATACAGCAACGGTAATTCAACTTTCTTTTAATATATAGTTTTTATATACATCTTTTTTTATATACATCTTATTGCAATTGTTGTTTTTAAATTGTTATTTATTGTATAACTGGTTTTTACAATGTTTTACAATGTTTTACTTTGAGTCTATTGTGCGGTCACAGCCTCACTTTCGTTTCGCGGTCTCTTTTTAAACTCCGCTTGTGCAGCTTTGTTTGTACCTGAGGAAGCCGGCTTGGATTGCTGGCGAAACGCGTTGTATTAAGTTTTTAAATAAACTAAGACACCACTATTGTGGCTAAATACCCAGGTGTTCTTAGATTTTCATTTTGTTCCCGAGCGCTATTCCTCTCCTTACAAGTAACAAATATATCCTTGCCGTGGATCCTCGGAGCGGAGCGCATCCTCGTGTGTGGAGAGACTCACGGCTGCTGTTTAACGGGAAACCCGAGGTCTCATCGACTTAATATATGCCCTGTATATGTGTTGTACCATCCTGTTCAACTCTATAAGGTTAGCTACTTTCATCACGTATTTGTGGTCATTTATATACTCCACTTGAGTGCGCTCCTTTTTGTATTCTCTATAGCTACACTACTAATAGATATAATACGATACAATATATAGACACTGTAAAAGATATAATACGATAACATAAAAGACAGGATATAGTTTAAAATATAGTACACATATAAGAAAAAAATATAAAACATAATTCATTTCCCCCAAGGGGTTTGGAGACCATTATATGTTTTGCATTTGGGGTCCCCAAGGCTAAACGTTTAAACCCCCCAAGGAAAGAGGAAACCAGTCAACTAATGTCATTTTTAATGGTGCGTCATGAGGGGGGTAAAAAAAAAAATTTAATGTTACCGGGGAATTCCCAGCATTCTCCCACATGGTATGTTGACTCTCTGTGTGGCTTTTGAAAACCCGCAAGGGCAAGGGGGGAACCAGATCAAGCCAATGCCCTTTTAATGGGTGCCCTAGGGAAGGGTAAGAAAAGGGATGTCAATGGTACCAGGGTTTATTGAGTTCCCCTGGTACTGGTACCATTTTTGTGTAGCCTTCTTAGCTGAAAGGGCCAAACCCTTTCAACCACAAGGAAACGGGTGGAGACCCCCAAGCCAACACCCTTTTAGGTGCTGCTCATGAGGGGGGAAAGGAAAAAAAAGAATGGTTACCAAAATAAACCAGTTTCACACCTGGTTCTGGCCCTACTCTATATTTTTAAGCATTTGTGACCCAAAAAAAGGCCAAACCATTAAAACTAGAGGGAACTGCTGGGACCGTCAAGTAACATCCTTTTATGGTGCTGCTCATGAGGAAGGGCAAGAAAAAAAAATAATGTTACGGGGGGATTCCCAGCGATTTCCCACACGGTTCTGACCCCCTTAATACGTGCGCATTTGTGACCCGACAAGGGCAGCTCATTAAACCCCACAATGGAAGGATGGAAACTGGCTCAAACAATGTCCTTTTTTGCCTCGTTCACCGGGATTTGGGGCGGATTTTAGTCTGTAATTTGTGCCTCAATGGTACCCGGGTTCCCCCGCCAGTTTTCCACTTGGGATTTCCCGGGCCTGTGAAAACCCTATATAGACAGTGAAATAGATATAATCAGATACACTATATACCCATGGGGACAAAGATATAAAACAGAAACTTATATACACATGATAATAATATAAAACAGATAACATTAACACAGTGATAATAGATAAATACGTACCCTTTATAGACAGGAACAGATATAATACAGATACAATGAATGACAATAATAAATACATACAATTAGACACTGAACATAATTAATACAGATACAAAAATATACACATGATAATAGATATAATACGTCACAATATACACGTGTACATAGATTAAAAAGATACACATTATAGACACTGATAATAATATAATACAGAAAAAATATATAACAGTGATAAAGAATAATCAGATACAAAATATAGACCCTTACACAGAATAATCGAACAATATATAGACAGGAAAAATAGTAAATACGATCACTATTTAACACTGACACATAGATATAAAAGATACAAAATAGAACTGACACGATATAATACAGTACACTACATAGACAGACACATAATATAAACAGATCAATATTTAAAACAGTGACTAGATTAAACAGATACAATATTAGACAGGTACATAGATATAAAACAATACAATTATAGACATGATACAGAGATTAATCGATAAAAATTTTAAAAGTGAACTGATATAATACAGAAAATATATTAATATAAACACTGAAATAGTATAATAAGATCACATATATACCGTGATAATAGTATAAAAATACACATATTAGACACGATACTAGAAAAAATACCGTAACATATATACACGTGTACATAGATTAAAACAAAATACCAAATATAGCACGACACAGATAAAAGTTAAAATATATAGACAGTGATACATAATAAATTTCAATACACAATATGACATGACCATAGAATAATACAATACACATAATAAACTGACAAAGATATAAAAACAGATACACATACTAACACTGCAATAGTAAATACAGATAAATTATAGACGTGATACTAGATTAAACAGAAACCAAATGACAGGGATAATGATTTAAAACAGACACTTATAGACAGGATACAGGTATAATACAATACACCTTATATACAGGATAAAGATTAATACTACAAAAAAAAAACACCCCGATACTAGATATAGTGGAAATTTGCTTACCGACATTTCTTTTTCCTGGAGTCCGTAGGCAGCACACCATTGTGATTACTTCCCCCTAGGTACAACTAGGAGAGACAGGTTAACAAGCAGTAATTGAACTAATTAATCACTTAAGTGTTGCCCTATAAAGCCTGGCTGGAAGCACCGAACACCAGTATTGTAAGTAGCAATGAAGGAAATATGTCTGGGTGGGAAAGCTGTGCTGCCTACGGACTCCAGGAAAAATAAATTTCGGTAAGCAAATTTCCACTTTCCTGATCATCCTAAGGCAGCACAGCATTGGATTTAAAAAGCAATATTAAGAGGGTGGGACCTCCGAAGCTTTCCTGAGTATTGATTCACCAACAGTCGAACATTCTGCAGAGAGGACATCCAATCTGTAATGCTTTACAATTGTTGATGGTGTAGACCATGTTCCAGCCTCACAAAGGTGATCTAACGGCACTTGGCCAAATTCCGCCCAGGATGTCGCAGTGGATCTGATGGAATGAGCCCGGAGATGAAGAGGTAAATCTTGACTCAGAATACTGTAACATTATTTTATGACCTCTTTAATCCAGCGGGCCAGAGTAGCCTTGCTGGCTTTGGGACCTTTCCTATTGCCATGAAATTGTAGAAACAATGCTTCATCCAATCTGAATGGTCGAGTAGCTTGCAGATAATTGGGTGCAGTTCTTCTCACATCCAGTGTTTGTAACATGTGTTGTTTTTCAGCCACTGGATTTGGAAAGAACAGCGGGAGAACAATTTCTTGGTTAATGTTAGATGTTGAAGTCACTTTTGGAAGAAACCCTGGCATAGTGCGCAGCATAAGACAATTCTGTTGGTCTCTCGGATACGGTTCTCTACAGGAGAGAGCTTGAAGTTCCCCTAACCTTTTTGCTGAAGTAATGGCCACTTATATATACTGTATAGGTACAACATACAACTCCCTTTCTGTATGTCACAGATCAGCAGAGGGCAGTATAGAAGCCTTTTATATACGGCACAGATCAGCAGAGGGGCATAGCAACCTCTTATATACGGCACAGATCAGCAGAGGGGCATAGCAACCTCTTATATATGGCACAGATCAGCAGAGGGGCATATAGCAGCCTCCTATATACGGGGCGCCCCAGATCAGCAGGGGGCATATAGCAGCCTCCATATACGGCACAGATCAGCAGAGGGGCATATAGCAGCCTCCTATATACGGCAAGATCAGCAGAGGGGCATATAGCAGCCTCTAAATACGGCACAGATAGCAAGGGGCATTAGCAGCCTTTAAAGGCAGATCAGCAGAGGGGCATTGCAGCCTCTTATATAGGCACAGATCAGCAGAGGGGCATATAGCAGCTTTATATACGGCACAGATCAGCAGAGGGCATATACACCTTTTATATGCGGCATAGATCAGCAGAGGGGCATATAGCAACCTCTAATATATTGCACAGATCAGCAGAGGGGCATATAGCAGCCTCCTATATACAGCATAGATCAGCAGAGGGGCATATAGCAGCCTCCTAAATACGGCACAGATCAGCAGAGGGGCATATAGCAGCCTCTTATATATGGCATAGATCAGCAGAGGGGCATATAGAAACCTTCCTAATACGGCACAGATCAGCCGAGGGGCATATATCAGCCTCTGATATATGTCACAGATCAGCAGAGGGACCTATAGCTGCCTCTTATATATGGTACAGATCAGCAGAGGGGCATATAGCAGCCTCTTATATAGGGCAAAAGTCAGCAGAGGGGCATATAGCAGCCTCTTAATTAGAGCATTATATATCACAACAGCTTTAAAGGCAGACGCATACAACAGCTTAAAACTGCCCCAGGTATAAAAATACAGCTTACCTTCTGTATGGCAAAGCTCAGCAGAGGGCAGTATAGCAGTCTCTTATATGCGGCATAGATAGCAGAGGGGCATATAGCAGCCTCTTCTATACAGCAAAGATCAACAGAGGGCAGTATAGCAGCCTCTTATATACAGTGTAGATCAGCAGAGGGGCATGTAGCAGCCTCTTATATACAGCACAGATCAGCAGAGGGCAGTATAGCAGCCTGTTATATACAGCACAGATCAGCAGAGGGGCATATAGCAGCCTCTTACATACGGCACAGATCACAAGGGGCTTTAAAAGGGCACCCCTTTTACTACGGCACAGCAACGCAAGGATATTAGCAGCTCTTCCCATACGGCACAGATCAGCAGGGGGGCATATAGCAGCTCTTACATACGGCAAGATCAGCAAGGGGCATATAGCAGCCTCTTATATACGGCACAGATCAGCAGAGGGGCATATAGAAACCCTCTTAATTAGAGCATTAATATATCACCAGCTGTGGGCAGACGTATACACAAGCTTATACTCACGGGTATCACAGCTTACCTCTGTTATGGCAACGCTCTGCAGAGGGCTGTATAGCAGTCTCTTATATGCGGCATAGATAGCAGAGGGGCATATAGCAGCCTCTTTTATACAGCAAAGATCAACAGAGGGCAGTATAGCAGCCTGTTATATACAGTGGAGATCAGCAGAGGGAAAAATAGCAGCCTTTCATACGCACAGATCAGCAGAGGGCAGTATGCAGCCCTTATATACAGACAGATCAGCAGAGGGGCAGATAGCACCTCTTATATAGGCACAGATCAGCAGAGGGGCATATAGCAGCCTCTTATATACAGCACAGATCAGAAAGGGGGCATATAGCAGCCTCTTATATACAGCACAGATCAGCAGAGGGCATATAGCAGCCTCTTAATACAGCACAGATCAGCAGAGGGGCAATATAGCAGCCTTTTTATATACAGCACAGATAGCAGAGGGGCAATAGCAGCCTCTTAAATACAGCACAGACCCAGCAGAGGGGCATATAGCAGCCTCTTATATACAGCACAGATCAGCAGAGGGGCATATAGCAGCCTCTTATATACAGCACACATCAGCAGGAGGGCAGAATAGCAGCCTCTTATACACCGCATTAATATATAACACAGCTGTACGCATAAAACACCGCTTACCTTGAGAGTTTGTGCTGTTTGGCCAAACACTTTGAGTGCTGGGCGCCAAATTTCAAGCCCCAAATGTACAGCGAGATCTTGCCATTACAGCAGCTCGCAAGCATGCAGGAAAGCTTCAGCAAGGATCGTGCATGCTTAGGCGTCTTATCCAGAGGGGCAAAAGTCAAAAGTGCCAGGTCCCACATCAACGCTGAGGGGGGAGGCAAGGCTAGGTACAGAATCCACATCTATCCAAGGCACTTCTGGACGCCACGCTCCCTTACAAGGGAGGAACACACATGTTTGTTCAGATGAACAACGGCCACATGTATGTTCTTCGGGACGAGGGAACCCAGAACATCTCAGTATACCCGCCTGGAATATGAAATTGGTCTTAGACGAATGATCACACAGGGCAACGATAGAGCACCTGTCTCTTCCATGTCCTGATAGAGAAAAAAAATACTGGTGTGCGGTGCTTCCAGCCAGGCTTTATAGGGCAACACCTAAGTGATTAATTAGTTCAATTACTGCTTGTTAACCTGTCTCTCCTAGTTGTACCTAGGGGGAAGAAATCCAATGGTGTGCTGCCATAGGACGATCAGGAAAATACAGATACACATATATAGACAGTGATACATAGATATAATATAGATACACATATATAGACACTGATACATAGATATAATACAGACACACATATATAGACAGTGATACATAGATATAATACAGATACACATATATAGATAGTGATACATAGATTAAATACAACACACAAATATAGACATTTATACAAGAAAAAAGGGCAGAAGACAATATAAAACCTGAATTATAATATATATATTTTAATGCATTAAAAAGATATAAAAAAAACCATAAGTAACATAAAACAGAAAACTAAAATGAAAACAATATCAAAACAAATAAAAACCATGGATATGTAAACACAATTGCACTCAGAGATATGTCCTCCACTATAAATATATGTCTATAGAAAGCTGGAGACAGATATACAGATAGAAAAGGGAGGGGGTCTGTGCAAATCCCCAGCAAAAACGAGAAAATCACTGGAACCCCGGGCCAGGAACCACGGGGAAGCTGAAAAACCCGGCACGGACATGCTGATACTCCGGCACAGGTCAACGCAGGACATGCTGATACTCCGGCACAGGACATGCTGATACTCCGGCACAGGTCAACGCAGGACATGCTGATACTCCGGCACAGGTCACCACAGGACATGCTGATACCCCGGGCCAACTCCCCGGACACTGTACCCCGGGCACGGGTCACCCCAGGCATGCTTTACCCGGGCCAGGTCACCACGGGCATGTGAAACCCCCGCACGGGTACCGCAGACATGCTGATCTCCACAAACACCACGGGACATGGAACTCCCCGGATATCACATGTCTGCGGTGTCCGGGCCCGGGAGATAGCTGCCCTGTGGGGGACCTGTGCCGGGTATCCTGTCCTGTGGTGCCTGTGCCGGAGTTCAGATGTCCCTGTGGTGTCCTGTGCCGGAGTATAAGGGTCTTGTCCTGTGCTGGAAGTATCAGCTTGTCCCTGTGCCAGAGTGTTCAGCATTGTCCTTCCTGTGGTGACTGGGCCAGAGTATCAGCATGTCCTCTGTAAGGTGTCACTTTTGCCGGTGTATCAGCGGCGGTGCGTTGTGTACCTGTGGTGTCCTGTGCGGAGTATCCAGCATGCGCCTGTGACGGAGTATCAGCATGTCTGTGGTGTCCTTGTACAGAGTTATCAGCATGTCCTGCGGTGACCTGTGCCGGAGTATCAGCAATGTACTGTATGGTTGTCCTGTGCACGGGTATTAGTCAGCATGTTCCTGTGTGTAGTCCTGTTGACGGAGTAATCAGGCATGTCCATGTGCCGGTATAGTCATCAGCATGTCCTGTGGTGTCCTGTGCCGGAGTATCAGCATGTCCTGTGCCGGAGTATCAGCATGTCCTGTGGTGTCCTGTGCCGGAGTATCAGCATGTCCTGTGCCGGAGTATCAGCATGTCCTGTGGTGTCCTGTGCCGGAGTATCAGCATGTCCTGTGCCGGAGTATCAGCATGTCCTTGTTTGCTGCCTTTCCCCCCCATCCGTCGCCTATATCGCCTCCAATACCAGCATGTCCTCCGCTGCACCGCCTAGGCAGCCCCTCCCCCCACCCTCCCCCCACAGCATGTGCCTGTGTTGGACCTGTTACACGGGTATCAGCATGTACTGTGGTGTCCTGTGCCGGTGTTTCTGGATGTCGTGTGCCGGAGTTTCACAGCCTTGTCCTGTGTTGACCTGTGCAGGAGTAGTATCAGCATGTACCTGTCGGTGTCCTGTGCCGGGAGTAAACGGCATGTCCTGTGGTCTTCTCCTTGTGCCGGAGTCCACTCACAGCTATCCGACTACAACCCACAAACCACAACGTGGTGACCTGTGCCGGAGTATCAGCATGTCCTGTGGTGACCTGTGCCGGAGTATCAGCATGTCCTGTGCCGGAGTATCAGCATGTCCTGTGATGTCCTGTGCCGGAGTATCAGCATGTCCTGTGCCGGAGTATAAGCATGTCTTGTGGTTGTCCTGTGCCGGATGTTTCTGGATGCGGTGTCCTGTGCCGGAGTATCAGCATGTCCTGTGGTGTCCTGTGCCGGAGTATCAGCATGTCCTGTGGTGACCTGTGCCGGAGTATCAGCATGTCCTGTGGTGTCCTGTGCCGGAGTATCAGCATGTCCTGTGGTGTCCTGTGCGCGAGTATCAGCTATTCCCTGTGCCGTGTAGTATCAGGGCATGTCCTCGTGGTTTCATGTGCCGGAGTATCAGCATGTCCTGTGGTGTCCTGTGCCGGAGTATCAGCATGTCCTGCGGTGTCCTGTGCCGGAGTATCAGCATGTCCTGTGGTGTTGTCCTGTGCAGTGCTGTGTTTCAGCTTGTCTGACGCCCCCCCCCCCCCCCCCCCACCCGCCCCCCCCCCCTCCCCCCCCCCCCCCTGCCCCCCCCCCCAACCCCCCCCTGTGCCGGAGTATCAGCATGTCCTGTGGTGTCCTGTGCCGGAGTATCAGCATGTCCTGTGGTGTCCTGTGCCGGAGTATCAGCATGTCCTGCGGTGACCTGTGCCGGAGTATCAGCATGTCCTGTGGTGTCCTGTGCCGGAGTATCAGCATGTCCTGTGGTGTCCTGTGCCGGAGTATCAGCATGTCCTGTGGTGTCCTGTGCCGGAGTATCAGCATGTCCTGTGGTGTCCTGTGCCGGAGTATCAGCATGTCCTGTGCCGGAGTATCAGCATGTCCTGTGCCGGAGTATCAGCATGTCCTGTGGTGTCCTGTGCCGGAGTATCAGCATGTCCTGTGGTGTCCTGTGCCGGAGTATCAGCATGTCCTGTGCCGGAGTATCAGCATGTCCTGTGCCGGAGTATCAGCATGTCCTGTGCCGGAGTATCAGCATGTCCTGTTGTGTCCTGTGCAATGAGCCGGAGCCTGAATCTCTTGGCTGCTCTTGTTCTTGCTCAGCAGCCGCCACAGAGAATCTGTCAGATGTGATCAGTGCAGGATGTCGCACCTCTGCCGACCAGACACAGAGATCAGAGACACAACAGAACATTCATTATAAACTTCCATCATAGGAGACAGATGCAGGGGCACCAAGCGCCCCCTGCTGACCAAGAGAGGCTACAGCAACACCGAGGACAGCGGCAAGACGACCAGGGACCGAATCACTGCAACTAAGACACAACATAGAAAAACTTCCACAACAACTAACACAAAACACAATCACCTAAACTGCTCAATTCACTCCTGATACTGTGATATTATAAATATACTTCTTTATATGAAAGGAATTTACACTACTATCTATACGGCTCCTTATTGCACAAGAAATAACTACTATAAATACTGCTCATATGACAAGCTATATATACTACGCACTAATACTGTCCTATGCACTACCCAATTATAACTAATTTAAATACTGCACGCACTATGCACAAGTATATAACTACTGATAATACTGCTCCTATGTACATGAATATTCTACTTATAATACTGCCTCCCCGTGATGTAAAGGAACATAACTACTTATAATACTGCACCTAGTTACAAGAATATTAACTGCTATAATAATGCCCTTCTCTTGTACAATAGAATATAAGCTTACTATAATACTGCCCCTTTGTGTACAGGATATAACTACTATAAGATTCTGCTTACCTATGTACAAGAATTTTAAGCTACTATAATAACTGCCCCCTATGTACTAAGAATTATTACACTGTATTAATATTGACTCCCTATGTACAAGATGTATAATGCTATAACGCTCTGTCCTTGTAAAGAATCATAACTAATATATATACGGCTCCTATGTACAAGTATTTGTAGCTACGATAATACTGTCCCTAAGTACAGAATATTAGCTACTATACTACGGCTTCCCTATGGTACAAGTCTATAAGTACTTGAATACTTGCCCATATGTACAACGGAATATAACTACTTAATTACTGCCACACTATGTACAAGACTATATTAACTATATAATATATCTGCCTCCCTATGTACTCAATGATCATATACATCACAATAATACTGCCACATATGTAAAGAATTATTAGACTTTCTATTAATAATGCCTATATGTACACGAATATATTTACTTTAATACTGCTCCTCATGTACACGAATATAACTACTATAATACTGCCCCCCATGTAAAAGAATTAGTGAACTATCTAAATTTACTGCCTCTAAATGTACAAGAATATAACTACTATAATAACTGCTCCTTTATGTACAAGAATATAACTTAATTATTAATACTGCCACCTATGTTACAAGAATATAACTACTATAATTTACTGCCCACTATGTACAAGAATATGGGGAGACTAACTATATATTGCTCCTCTCACCTAGTACTAGGAATATAACAACTTATAATACTGACTCCCTATGTACAAGACCTATAAACTACTATAATTACTGCTCCCTCTCTGTAAAGTAATAAAAACTAAATATAAATACTGGCGCCCCCTACTGTACGAGAACTGTCGAAATCAAACAATTACTATTAAATACTGCACCCTCCTACTGTACAAGACCCCTAGATCCACCCAACCTTTAATTCCCCCACCCCTTCTATTCCCAATTTACCTGTCACCATCCCCTTCCACCCCACTGACAAGAACCCGTTATAACCCTACTATAAATACTATAGACTACTCTTTCTATGTATACAGTGATACTACTAATTGCCTTTATTAATACTGGCCCCCTTATAGATTAACAAGAATATTAAAATTACGTATTAATACTGCTCATCACTGATAGACATTTAATCAGAAAGTTTTTAATCTGCTTAAATGCTCTAGCCTACTATTGTCGTTACTATAAGAATTATAACTTACTTTTATATATATCCTGCCGCCTCTATTGATATAGCTAAGGAAAATATATTCTCACTTATTAGTTTATATCTCGCCTTCCTAGCCTAGAGTGCAAGGTATCGTTATATACTACTAATAAATTACATGCCCTCTCATTTGTACTAAGAGTGATAATAACTTATAACTAATCATAATTCTGCATACCATATAATAGTTTACAACCTTAATTATATATTCTTAACCATTGATTTATACTAGTCTCCAATGTACTTAAGAAATATAACTAATATAATACTGCCATCCCCATAAATGTATATCAGTAAATATAACTCTTAAATCTATTTTAATATACTTGAACTCCTTATGGACATGCTAGAAGAGATTTTGTATTAAACTGTCAATCTCAATAATATGTGCCCGCTAATTGTATACTAAGCTCATATGATAACTATCCATATTTACATGGCTCTCTATGTGACAGAGGATTATAAACTACGCTGATATATATGTCATTTGTACGTGATGTCCCTCTCATGTACAATTGATTATAATTCATACTAGTTATACAATGACTTACTTAATTGATGTGCTACTATAGGATATAACTTTGTTACACGCTATAATACGTAAGCCTACCTATGATATGTAAAGAATATAACTTACTTCAAAAATACTAGCCCCTATTCCTTACTGTACTATAGAATTATAACTAGCTATTAATTTACTGCCCCTATGTACAAGGAATATAACTTACCTATAATTACTGCACCTATCGTACAAGTATATAACTACTATAATACTGCACCAATGTACAGGATATAATGCTATAATACCTGCAACCCTATGTACGAAGAATATTTACTTACTATAATACAGCTACTATATAATTAGGAATATAATTGCTTATTAATACTGCCCCCTTTGTTAAAAGAATATAACTTCTATAACATACTGCCAACCCTATGTACAAGAATATAACTAGCTAGTATACTACTAACTATGTGCAAAGGGATATAAATACTATAATACTGTTCCCCTATGATACTAGATATACAATAAACTACTATTTTTATATGCTAACCTTGTACAAGTAGGTTATATATATAAACTACTATTATACTGTCATTGGTACAATGAATATATTAGAACTTTTCTATTATATGCCACTGCATAATGTACATATGAAGATAAAATAACTATTCTCAAGTATTATTTACTGGTCATAACATATATGATGCAAAGTAATTATATAATTCTACTATTATATTATACTGCCACATTCTTTCCTCATATAGAATATCTAAGAATATAATACTACACTATAATACGTGCTGTCTATGTTTATCACAGCAATATTTAACATAGACTATATTAATACTGTTCTTCTATGCTACAATGGATATAAATTTACATATAATACTTTGCTGAACCTAATGTACTTCCAGAACTATAAACTACTATAATTACTGCATCCTAAGTACTATCGGAAAATATGATTAATTATTTATTTACTTGACTGTATAAATTACTGCCTCCTCCGTGTGCTACTGAATATAACATACATATAAATACTGTCTCATTTATTAGCCAACTATGAATATAACTTACTGTAATAATGACAGTGCCCTATCTATTGTTAACACCAGTATAAAGTGCTACTATAATACTGACCATCTTATTGTCAGGACTAATTAAACTAAATCTAATAGATAATAACATGCCCTATTCTGTATAAGTGATACAAAAGAAAATTTATTAACTTCCACTAATTCATCACAGTAGATCTGAGTTGTAATTTTAATTCTGCACTTCATTCTTATACATGATTCATGTAGTAGGTTGATAAAATTTCTAGGCATTATGTCATAATAATAGTGCCGCATACCTCATTTATATGTAGGCTACCATAGTAATACGATAAATGGGTGAAAGACAAAGCTCTATAATAGAAGACCCTTTTGGGTTAATCTAAGAGATATAAACTTACTATCAATACTGAGCTTCCTATTGTGTCTAGGATCTTATCAACATCTAACACCTCTAATACCTGTTCCTCATGATCTTATTAGATACTAAGAATATAATAATCTTACTATATAAGCCATCCCTCCTATGTACAAAGTAAATACTAACTCATACTCACCACACCCAGTACCTTGCGTCCCTTCACGTCTGTAGACAAAGATAATTATAGACTAGATAAACTAATTCCTATACTGTTGCCCTATCATTTGTACTATTAGAATTAGTAATCTACATATAGTTTAATTTTCGATTTTAATGCCCCACTAATGTCAGAAGATATACTAATACTATATAACTGTCTTCCTCTGCTATGTCCACTACGTAAGATTAATATACTCCTATTAATATTTTGCTCTTCATCCCCCCCCCCCCCCCCCCCCCCCCCCCCCCCCTCCCCCCGACCCGAATATAACTACATACATAATATCCTGCCACTACTTTATTGTTAACACTGGATTTAATCTACTATAAAATATCTGATCCTATGTACTAAAGAAATCATTATCCATTAGCTATTTCAATATCTTGAAACTTTCGCACCTTAAATTAACGTTACTTTAGAAATATTAATTAATTGATTTTTATAATATTACTTTTGCCCCCACTTTTGTAATGACTACCAGAGAATAATAATACTACTTATAAACTGCACCCCCTCAGCCTTGTACCCAAAGTAAAATTAACTAACAATTATTGTAATCAGTCTGCTCGCCATATGTTAAGCCAAAGATACTAACTAACATATATGTGATTATATTATTCTGGCCCTTTCTATGCTATCTAATAGAACTATAATTCATACTTATTACTACTGCCCCGCCTAGTATGTTTCAATTAAGAATATTCTCAACTATATAGATTAGTCCCTTCACACTAATACCTATGTATAATGAAAATTATTAAATCTATACATATAATAACGTGCCACTCTCTTATTATAACTCTATGTACTAACGATTATGTATGAATGTAACTTTACTATTAATCTAACTGCCTTGCTCATGATGTAATATGAACTTATTAATCTTATATGCATAATTACATATCTGACCTTCCTATGCTCTAAATCAAGAATTTCTTGTATAACTAGCTTATAGATTAAACTCATCGCGCCTATTGTCACAGGTAAATCTTATATATTTCATATCTAATAATAGTGGACGCCTTAATGCCCTAAAACATTAGATGATTAAACGTTACAGTATTTTTAATATGCTCCTCTATGTTACAGATCAATATAGAACTACTCTATAAGAAATCGTTGTACTCCTATGATACAATGCTATATCATAGCTAACTAGTATATACTATAGTTCGTTGTCTTCTCATATGTACATAGACACTTCTTATTAATTAACTACTTCTTATGATAATTTACGTGCGCCCTCGTCTTAATGCATACAAGTAATTATGTTAGAATTTATCATTACTGATAATTAATAACCGTCCTCTTTAATGTACTACTTTAGTAAATATAAACTTATTTTATATACATTGCCATTCCTTAAATGATACAATGCAATATTAACTGCTATATAATACTTGCCCTCTTATGTACAATTAGTGAAGTATAAAGCTTCTTACTATATACATTTAGCCCTCTTATTGTACTATGTTATACATAGAGAATTAATAAGAAATTACTATCAATATTATCGCTTTCCTATGTACTAATAAGTTAATTATACATATATATACTGCTCCATTAATGTTACAAAGAATTAAAACTACTTAGTAACTCTTTAAGAATTAGCACACTATATAAATCAATGATAGCTAATGATATTATATACTACATTATAATATCAATAGTCTCATCTTTCGCATAATTGATATACATAGAAAGAAAATTTCATGCATGTGACTTAGTGTGATTACTGGCCCCCTAATTGATTACTGATTATTTAATCTAGTATATATACTGTAGTTCGTCCTTTCGTATTTGATACTAAGCTCTGATAATTATAACTAACTATATATAAAGTGACTAACTGCCCATGTACTACAGAATATAATATTCTTAACTCTTTAATATCTGTATAAGCCCATCTCTTAAGTGATTCCAGTATAACAAATACTTACTATAATACTGTCCATCTCTACGTAACTTATAGAGCCGTAAACAACTCCCTCACTCTCACCAATGCCCTAACAGTAAATCATAGCAAATTTTACCCTACTATTTATTGCCTGTCTACTTCCCTCCCGCTACACCATATGTACCAACGAACTATAACATCTTAATCAATTGCTCCCTATGTACAAAGATCTGAATTTCTATACTCTGTTACATATTAATACTCTATGCCCTCTTATGATACAAGTGTGATCAGAATATAAAAGTCGCATATGATTTTATGTCTCTGCCCACCTATATGTACTAATTTGATTTATAAATCTACTCGTTATAATCATTCTGCCCTACTATATGTACATTAGAAAAGAATACAACTAATATAATGACTGCCCCTCTATGTTACAAGATATAAACCTTATATCTATACTGCATCCAATCTGTACCAAGAATCTAAAGAATACTATAATAAGACTTTCTCTCATGTTACAAGAAGATTAATAATCAAGTCGTATAATCAATAGATCCGCTCTATGTACAAGTAAAATAACTTCTAAAGAATAACTGCATTTCTTTTTAATTGTAGAGACTTTCGTACCCAAGTAACTATTAGAATACAACGGAATCTAGCTCCTGCTAGTACTTCCTCTCTATTGCTACACGATATAGAAAGATAACTCTCTTATTATTACCTAGGCTCCTCCCTGTCATGATGTTACACGAATATTTTACTACTATAATACTGCTTCTATGATACAAGAATATATCTACTTGCAGAATATATTTTCTCGGACTGTTGCAACATCCCTCCGAGCCCCCTATAATGCATACAAGAAGTATACTCACTTACTTATATATTTATATAAGATTTACTACATGCTTCTTTTTGATTCGTTACAATTGAATGTCTTATAACTTACTATAAGATACACTTAGTCTCCCTAATTAGTTCTACGGCAAAGTTTTGAAATGTGAACACGTAAGACTACTATCAACATTACATCGCACCCTCCTTTTTGATTAGTTCCAAAGATATCTAATAAACTTCTATTATTAACTGCATTCCATATTTGTTTTTCTATGTCACAAGAATCACTAAACTTAAGTATTATTATACTATTTTTACCTCTCCTCTAGCAGTAGATGCTATGTGTTTGTCACTGTGATTGCTCACTAGATATTGTTTCTGTGAGAGAAAGGCCCGGGTGCTCGAAGGTCTTGCGGGGAGTCACGGCCCTGGTCGAAGCGGAAGCTTACCGTCCTAAGCGATAGCCCTAGCGGTTCTCCGGCCTAATCTGGAATTATTCCCCCAGGCTCCAACAATCCAGGATGGTAAATCCCTGAAGTACAGAGACAATGTTGTGACAGTGAAGAAGCAGTCATGGAAGTAAATGGGAGAAGCAATTGGATGAGAGCAAGATAGACATTAGCGTAAATAGGAAGTTTGGAGCCAAGAACCCCTCCAGCATGCAATGCAGGTGAAGCAGGACCCAGTGCCAGCTGAGGTGAAGCAGACCCCTAGTCGCAGCCGAGCTAGGTGATAGCCTATTGATCACCACAGAGGCAGCCTGTCATGGTGAAGCAGACCCATCAGTGGCATAGCAGCAGTGTGAGAGCAGAAACCTCCCAGTTTGCAGACCTGCAGGTGAAGCAGACCCCAGGTGCAGCCCTGCAGGTTGAAGTCAAGTTCCCCATGTGCAGCCGGCAGCTGTGAAGCAGACCTCCAGTGCAGCCATGCATGGGAAGCAAGACCCCAGTGCAGCCTGCACGTGAAGCGAGACCCCTAGTAGTCAGCCTGCAGTGAAGCATCGACGCCAGTGCCAGCCTGACAATGAGGTCGAGCAGGACCCCAGTGCAGTCCAGGAAGGTGGTGAAGCAATGACCCCAGTAGCCGCCTCGCCAGGTGAAGTCATGAACACCCTAGTGCAGCTGCGGTGTGGTGTCGCCAAAGACCCCAGTGCAGCACTGGCAGGTGATAGCAGACCCTAGGCAGGCATGCACGTAGTGAAGCAGACCCCCAGTGCAGCCTTGCAGCGTGCAAGCAGACCCCAGTGCAGCCAGCAGGTGAAGCAGACCCCAGTGCAGCCTGCAGGTGAAGCAGACCCCAGTGCAGCCTGCAGGTGAAGCAGACCCCAGTGCAGCCTGCAGGTGAAGCTGAACCATGCAGCTGAGTGAAGCAGACCCCAGTGCAGCCTGCAGGTGTGCAGATCCCAGTACAGCCTGCAGGTGAAGCAGACCCCAGTGCAGCCTGCAGGTGAAGCAGGTGCAGCCTGCAGGTGAAGCAGACCCCAGTGCAGCCTGCAGGTGAAGCAGACCCCAGTGCAGCCTGCAGGTGAAGCAGACCCCAGTGCAGCCTGCAGGTGAAGCAGACCCCAGTGCAGCCTGCAGGTGAAGCAGACCCCAGTGCAGCCTGCAGGTGTGCAGACCCCAGTGCAGCCTGCAGGTGAAGCAGACCCCAGTGCAGCCTGCAGGTGTGCAGACCAGCCAGACCCCGAGCAGACATCCGAGAACCTCTCTGGAGAGACAGACCATCCAGCAGGTAATGATGCAGTGTTAACCATACATGCCAACTCTCCCGTTTTTGGCTGGGGGGTCCCGCTATTTGGGGTCCCCTCCCGCCCTCCCGGGGGAGTTGGCATTCCTTCTGCCGCCAGCAGGCGGCGGGGGCTCTTTAAATGGCCGCGGCGACAGAGTAGTGCTAGTGCGCTACTCTTGCACCGCCGGGCCGCTCCTAAAGGCGGGTGAAGCAGCCGCTGTGCCCGCATCACCCGCCTGGAGTCTCGCTATGAAGGGAGGAGGAAGGAGGGAGCGCTCCCTCCTGCCTCCTCCCCCTGTATGTCCGGCGCCGGAGTGTGCGCCGCACATACAGGTCAGCGGCGCAGGGGAAGTGACCCCGCGGCTGCAGGGGAAGGGGACGCCGGTTTCTCTCACTTCCCCCTGCGCCGCTGAGGAGATCGTCCAAACGGCACGTGCTGCAGGAACCTGGTGAGGTAAGTGGATTTTATTATTTTATTTTTATTAGCTAATGGGGGCTCTGCCTGGCAAAAAAGGGGGCCCTACCTGGCAACAGAGGGGACATCTACCCGGCAACAAGGGGGCACTACCCGGCAACAGAGGGGGCACTACCTTGCAACAATGGGGGCAAATACCCGGCAACAGAGGGGACATCTACCTGGCAACAGAGGGGGCACTACCTGGCAACAGAGGGGGCACTACCTGGCAACAGAGGGGGCATCTACCTGGCAACAGGGGGGGCATCTACCTGGCAACAGAGGGGGAATCTACCTGGAACAGAGGGGGCATAACCTGGCAACAATGGGGGCACTACCTGGCAACAATGGGGGCACTACCTGGCAAACAATGGGGCACTACCTGGCAAACAATGGGGCACTACCTGGCAACAATGGGGGCACCTACCTGGCAACAAGGGGGGGCACCTACCTGGCTAACAATGGGGGGCACCTACCTGGCTACAGAGGGGGCATCTACTTGGCTACAAGGGGGCATCTACCTGCCTGTAAGGGGCACTACCTGCTTATGGGGGTTACTACCTGGCTATAAGGGCATCTACCTGGCTTTCTTCCAAAGCCGTTATGCAGTTAGGTGGAGTGGGTGTGGCTTTTTGAAGGGGCGTGGCATACCGACAAGATGGGCGTGTCCATGCAAACTTTTGCCGCGGCGCGCATAGCGCGCCGCCCACTAAAGTCTCCTGCTTTTTCATTTTCAAAAGTTGGCAACTATGGTGTTAACGCACCCGATCTGGGAGCAGCAAACATGTGGGCAGTAAAGTGGAGGAGGCCAAGACAGCAGCCAAGCTACAAGGGGCCAATAACACCACAGCTAAGAGGAACCTGGGAGCCGGTCCCCAACCCAGGGAGTGTGACCCCCCGCAGTAGCAGCGCAGAGCCAGCAGCCTCCAGAGCCCCCCAGTAATGGGGCAGAGCGCGCCCCAGAGCTACACCTGGCCGACCAGATCCCTGCACTGGTGCAGAGAATGGAGACCCTCAAGAAGAACAAGGTCCTACTGCAGAAAAAAATCGACTACATGTACAAGATGAAGGCCGCCATCCCTGAGAGACACGACCTCATGGACAAGAAGCTGGGGTCACTGGGCGCACAGCTGGAAGAGACCCTGAAGGAGATGGAGACTATCATGGAGCAACTGGGACCTGTTGGGGAAACCTACAGGAACCAGGAGAGGTTTCAGTGGCAGGGGCCAAGCACAGGTCCACAGTCACCTAAAGCCTCCACTAGCAACACCCAGCAAGTAAGGCCTATATTGCGACCAGCAAGCCTTCCCTTTGAAGAGGGGGATCTGTACAGGAAAAAGGTCCAGCAGCAGCAGCCAGGATCTGCAGCAACACCAGACAAGCAGCAAGACCTGGGACTCTCACCTGCACTACAAGTCCCAGGGGTCACTGTCCACCACCATGAACTCCAGCTTGCAGGCTCAGCAGTCAGTATCGACTAGCATGGACACCTACCTGAAGGTAACTGTGTGGTAGCAGAGCAGGCAAGTCCCAGCAGAGAGCACATTGCAGCAGGACTGTGGACTCATCCCTGGAGGGATCTGTGCAGCAGCAGAGCAGGGTCCACAGGTGATACCTGTGCAGGGTGATTGCTGCCCTGTAGTGCAGGATACTCAGGAGTCTGCATTGCAAGGCTCTCAGGACTCTTCTGCTAATGATTGTGACATGGCTGCTTCTGATGCTGCTGAGGACTCTGTGTCTGGTAATGCTCCTGCAGGGGATAATGTTTTGCAGTCAGTTTGGGATCTGGCTCCATCTCCACAATCAGGATTGGTTCAGCCTGTAGGTCCTATTACTGCACAATATATTGGGGTGGATGGGGAGGAGGGCACCGCTCAATCCACTGCTGAAGATTTTCCCCCATTAGTCACCCCAGTGGTAGTGGAGCCCCCTAGTGCAAGTGATCAGCAGCCCACACAGCGTCCGCCGCTTCCTCAGGAGAGCGGCGCTAGTCATGCCCCTCCTGGTAACGCCTGGAGCAGAGGCTCACCAGCAGTTATACGGGCCAGGCCTTCAAGAGGAGGAATGTGGTCCGGTTCAGGCATAAGGGTCCCAAGGAAGAGCTGCCCAGTCGGAGGTTTATTGTGCGAGACCTATTGTGTGGCCAAATGGGCTTCCTGCCTAGTAGCATCCTGGCGGTGACAAATCTTCCTGACAGGAAGGGCTATGATGTGAGCTTCAAGCTCATGTCGGACCTGGACCGGTTCTGGTCCAGCTTCACCGGGTTCAGGGACAAAGAGGGCTGGGACAAGTTCAGCTTCATCCCCATCTCTAAGCCAGACACAGTGAACGTCACCATCATGTTCTGGAATGAAGCCGTCCCCTATCAGGACATTGTGCTCTGGCTGAGGAGACACTGCGACCCTGTCTCTGACCTCACTAAGACCAGGGATGAGGATGGAGTCTGGACTTGAGGCTTGAAGGTCCTCGTGAAGCTGCGTCAGGAGCACAATGTCACCCACCATCTGCCCAACTCCTTCTTCATCGGCCGGGAGAAGGGCGTCTGCTTCTACCCTGGTCAGCCCCGGAAATGCTTTAAATGTGGGAGGCCCGGGCATATAGCGAGCGTGTGCACCGTAGTAAGGTAACCTAGTGGGGAGAGGCCAGTCAGTGCCACATGCCAAAACACCAGGAATTTATGTGGAGAAATCGCAGCCCACAGAGATTGTCCCAACGCCTGCATAACATCTGCAGGACTCCCTGATGAGGCCATCGCTTACTGAGAGGCAACCCAGATGACCTGGAGGAGGTGGCCTTGTTGACCCAGCCAGAACCACAGCCTGACACAGGTAACCAGCCAGACACAGGTAACCAGCCAGACACAGGTAACCAGCCAGACACAGGTAACCAGCCAGACACAGGTAACCAGCCTGACACAGGTAACCAGCCTGACACAGGTAACCAGCCAGACACAGGTAACCAGCCAGACACAGGTAACCAGCCTGACACAGGTAACCAGCCAGACACAGGTAACCAGCCAGACACAGGTAACCAGGCAGACACAGGTAACCAGCAAACCACACAGCTTGACACAGGTAACCAGCGACACAGGTAACCAGCACAAACCAGCTGACACAGGTAACCAGGCAGACACAGGTAACCAGGCAGACACAGGTAACGAGGCAGACACAGGAAACCAGGCACACCAACTACAGCCTGACACAGGTAACCAGCCTGACACAGGAAACCAGGCAGACACAGGTAACCAGCCTGACACAGGTAACCAGGCAGACACAGGTAACCAGGCAGACACAGGTAACCAGGCAGACACAGGAAACCAGGCAGACACAGTTAACCAGCCTGACACGGGTAACCAGCCTGACACAGGAAACCAGGCAGACCCAGATAACCAGCCTGACACAGGTAACCAGCCTGACACAGGAAACCAGGCTGACACAGGTAACCAGCCTGACACAGGAAACCAGGCAGACACAGGTAACCAGCCAGACACAGGTAACCAGCCAGAACCACAGCTTGACACAGGTAACCAGGCAGACACAGGTAACCAGCCAGAACCACAGCTTGACACAGGTAACCAGGCAGACACAGGTAACCAGTCAGACACAGGTAACCAGCCTGACACAGGTAACCAGCCAGAACCACAGCTTGACACAGGTAACCAGGCAGTCACAGGAAACCAGGCAGACACAGGAAACCAGGCAGACACAGGTAACCAGCCAGACACAGGTAACCAGGCAGACACAGTTAACCAGCCAGTCACAGTTAACCAGCCAGACACAGCTAACCAGCCAGAACCACAGCTTGACACAGGTAACCAGGCAGACACAGGTAACCAGGCAGACACAGGTAACCAGCCTGCCACAGGTAACCAGCCAGACACAGGTAACCAGCCAGACACAGGTAACCAGCCAGACACAGGTAAACAGCCTGACACAGGTAACCATCCAGACACAGGTAAACAGCCAGTACCACAGCCTGACACAGGTAACCAGGCAGACACAGGTAACCAGCCAGAACCACAGCTTGACACAGGTAACCAGGCAGACACAGGTAACCAGGCAGACACAGGTAACCAGGCAGACACAGGTAACCAGGCAGACACAGGAAACCAGGCAGACACAGGTAACCAGGCAGACACAGGTAACCAGGCAGACACAGGTAACCAGCCAGACCAACCACAGGCAGGGGTAATAGAGGGGAGCATGGAGGTGGCAGAGCAGGATGGACAGCACCCAGGTAGCACCTCTACTCCAGGCCCTTCATCTAATGTCAGAGAGAAAGGGGCCTCAAAAAGTAAGAGGAAAAAGAATAAATCCACCCGAAAACCTGAGGAAGAATGGACTCTTGTCCAAAGATCTGGTGGGAAGAAGGTGAATAAGGGTGAGGGCGCGATGCTGCTCTCCAACAGGTACAGTGTCCTGTCTGAGGGGGAAGCTGATATGGAAAGATATGACCGCACTCACAAAAAGAAAATACTGCATTTCCAATATTCCTATATACCTTGAGGTTTTACTTAGTTTTTAGTGTGCCACTGATATTTGTGTTAGATGTATATATTGCATTTTCAGTGTGCACCTATGCTTACATTTTTCAGAATATATTTTAGATGTGCACAGCCAAAAGTATGTTTTGTAGTTCATTTGAGATTGGCAATCTCATTGGCTTGCTGCACTCAGCTGCCTCTTTTAAACCAGTGCAGGATAATCCAATTGCTAGTTCCTACCATTCCCTGAAGTTGCAGTCTGGATTGACGCCTAGTGAATAATAATATGGGGGTAAAGAAAAAAAATATTAAATCAATAAAATCATCTTTATTTCTTTATTTTCGTTGCACCCATACTATTGATCCTTGGCTAACGAAAATAAAGAAATAAACATGATTTTATTGAATTAATATTTTTTTTTTTCGTTACCCCCATATTATCATTCGTTTTATATACACATCAGGACCACTTCTGGAGTGTTATAATTTGATTTCGGCCATGTACAGTTTTATTTCAGATTGCATTAGAAAACCCATAGGAGCGTCGCTCGCTCTCCCATTGGTCCAAATAACCGCGCCTCTTTTAACTTAGCCAATCACAAACAGAGCTCGCTCTGCATTTCTTTTCCCATAGAACTCTATGAGAAAATAGCTCGCGCTCTGATTGGCTAAGCTGGACGAGCCCCCGCCGCTTCAACCAATCAGCTCTTTCTGCCTTTTTACTGTATTTTGAATTGTCCCGCCTTTGAATATGATTGGTCAATATTTCTCCATAGGATATAATGGGACATTGTCGCTCCTATTCTGATTGGCTGGTTTATGCCGACCAATGAGAAGAGCTTAAACAATTTGAATTACTGTATTTCCCGGCAATTCTCTCTATTGCAATTCCTTATGTAGCGCCGGTCTCGGCGACAAACGCGATTTTCAGGATTTAATTGATTTATGTTTATAGAAGGTTTCAGCTCTTTTTCAGAGAATATTTTACAACTAATAAAAATGATTTTTTTTATTAATACTTCATGCCGCACGGCGCTGAGAGCCGAGATTTCATTGCGCCGATCTCTCCATAGACTACAATGGGAGAAGTAGCTTGCGCTCTGATTGGCCGGGATAGTCAAGCACCCGCTAGTTCAACCAATCAGCTCTTTCCTGCATTTTTACTGTATTTTGAATTGTCCCGCCTTTGATTCTGATTGGTCCATATTTCTCCATAGGCTATAATGGGTCCCTGTCGCTCCTATTCTGATTGGCCGAGATAGCCAAGCCCCCGCTAGCTCAGCCAATCAGCTCTTTTCTGCATTTTTACTGTATTTTGAACTGTCCTGCCTTTGATTCTGATTGGTCAATAGTTCTCCATAGGTTTTAATGGTTCACTGTCGCTCCTATTCTGATTGGTCGGTTTCTGCCGACCAATGAGAACAGCTTTCAAAATTTTAATTACTGTATTTCCCAGCAATTTCCAATATTCTAATTCCTGATATTGCGCCGTTCTAGATTTTTGGAAAGGGATTTTTTTAATGTATTTTTTATTTTTGAGGTTTGAGCCCTTTTTCTGAGAATGTTGAACGCCTTTATAAAGGCGATTTTTGATTCATACTCCGCACCGACATGTGGAATGATTTCTCGCTGTTTTCCAGCCTGTCTCGCATCGGAACAGATTTTCGGCACAGTCCCGCACGGTGCCTCACACACTGGCGAGGCGCGGCGGACTTTTCCCCGCATGTATGAGCACACTACCTCGGGCGGCGAATCATAGGCGCAGCGCCGCACTGTGCCTAAGTCCCGCACTGTGCCTCAAACACTGGCGAGGCGCGGCGGACTTTACATGGAATGTATGAGCGCGCCCCGGTGCCGACATAAATCAGACGCAAATTTCATGGAAAGGTGCGCCCCAACGTGGCGAGATTCATACATGTCGCCCATAGTGTCTGTCGCGGCCGCATCTCCGGAACCGGAAGTCGCCGCTGACTACGTCATATCCGGAAAAAGAGACAGATGGGAAATGTAGTCCATATGAACGGTGCGCGCATGTGCAATAGCGCTGCGATCGTGTTATGTGCACCAAGAGGAGCAGAGAGAACTAAAGAGACATAGCCAGTATGGCAATAAGCTAGGATTTACTAAGGAACAATATTATATGGCTAAGAGAATAAAGAATCGATACAGAGGGTGAATAAAATAGATAATCTCATAAACGCAAATTTAGTAACACTGTAACATAAGTAATAGAAATAGACAAGACATATAAGTAGAGGATGGAGAATAAAAGAATAATACAAAAGAGAAGGCTACAATACAAAATTATAAATAAACAAATAACAGATATAAAGAAAGATAAACCATAGTATAAACACAACTATAAAATAATAAAAAATAAAAAAATCAAGAATAAGTAATAAACAAATAATCGTGAAAAGAGGGAGAGCGAAATAAAGAGGAAAGAAGGAAAAAAAGAAGAAAAAAAAAAGGGAAGAAAAGAGAAGGTAGAAAGAGAGGAATAGAGAACAATAAATGTAAAACAAAGCAATAGGAAAGAATGTAGAAAAGGTGACTGATGGTGTCTCACCCTGTTGTACAATCTGTACTACCGTAGCGGAAAGAAAAAAGAGACACAACGCATTAGAAGCACATAATCAATTGAACAAAAAGTCGGATTCCCTATTGAGTTCAAAAGCAAAAGTAGCACTAAAACTACCAGGTTACATGCACGGCATTAGCAGGACCCCCCCCTGCATGGAAACAGCAGGACAACTACATTGAAGAAACCTAATAGACACTCTTATAAGTTAAAATACTATCTAGTGTAACAATTCTATTCAATTTCACAGCAGTACAATAAATATGCATATTAGGCACTCTATGTTATCCCCAATATAAACTGTTATAAAATAGAATCCATATTTGGAGGAAAATAAATTGCAACAATGGAATTATAAGACTACTAGCCACCGGAACGTTGCATGATGCCCTTTCGGAGCTAGAGCATCCAATCTATTGATCCAAAATACTTTGCGCTGCAACAATCGCAGATTAGTCTGAACTGGGTCACTACCCGTGACTTCCTCCAACACACACCAGCGCAAGTCTGATACATTATGTGCACTCTCATAGAAGTGTCTAGCAACGCCCGTTTCCCACCAAACTTTTTTGTTTTTGTTGTTGATCCTTAACCGTCTGCTCAACCTCACAAGGCTTTTCTCCATTCGGGACTTAAAATAACGAATTTGAGATCTATGTTCGTTGAGCCTAACCCGTATCATCCGTGATGTCTGGCCGACGTAACATTTGCCACATGGACACTTAAGTAAGTATATAACATTGCTGGTTGTGCATGTGAAGAAGCCACAGATAGGGACCGGAGTACCTTGTGATGGATGGGCAATCTCGTGGCCCTTTATCATGCCATTACAATTGTGGCAGGCAAGGCAGGGGTAAGTACCCCTTCTCTGGGTCTGAAGAAATTGTTGGCGGCTAATCTTCTTTTTAAGATCTGAATGTACAACAAAATTACCGATGGATTTCCCTTTCTGATAAATAAACTTAGGATACATTTTAAATAAATGGCCATATTTTTGAACTTTTTGCAACAGGTGCCAATATTTCCTAATGTTTCTCCTAACCAGATACATGGGAATCATACACTGAAATGTATCCACATCTATGATCGCTTTCTCTAGGTTTAGGGGCCCGCGCTTCATTGCGTGTCAGGGCACCCACTTCTTCTCCTATCTTTGAAACTATCTCTTTAGAGTATCCTCTTGCAGTGAACTTGTGAATTAGTTTCTCTTTTTGCTGTTGATAACTCTCATTTGAGGAACAAATACGGCGAGCCCTTAAGAACTGTCCTTTAGGGATTGCATTAATAACACTAGGGGCATGTTGACTACGACTATCAAGTAGGTTATTTTTATCGATCTCCTTAGAATATAGTGTAGTTGATGCATTGGCACCTTCCTTTTTAACAGTAACATCTAAGAAGTTTATAGTTTCACGGTCTTTTTCTAAAGTGAATTCGATCTGCTGATGAGCCGCATTGATATGCCGCATGAAATCATCCAACTCCTCCTCATTGCCTCTCCAAAACATGCAGACATCGTCCACATAACGCTGCCACATTACTATGTGGCAGCTCCAAGGATTGTGCATAACATGAAAATCCTCAAACGATTCCATGAAAATATTGGCAAGGCAGGGCGCGACGGGAGAACCCATCGAAACGCCCCGCCGTTGCCAATAGCAATCCTGTCCAAAACGGAAATAATTTTTCGTCAGAATGATATCCAGTAGTTCGAGCAGAAAACAAATAAATCTGTTCGAGAGACTGGCATCACATATGAGTTTGGTCTTAATTGCTTGTATACCTTCTTCATGTGGAATACATGTGTATAGACTTTTAACGTCCAAGGTACACATCCAGGTGACTTCGACATGTCAATTTTCTCAATTTGATTTAAAAAAATCATTAGTATCCTTGAGGCAGCGAGGAAGACCTTTGACAATTCCCTGCAAATAGCTATCAATGTAAACGGCTACTGGTTGAAATACCGACCCGACCCCCGAAACAATCGGGCGGCCAGGTGGCTCGGTGAGGGATTTATGGATTTTGGGAACTAGATACAGTAAAGGAGTACGGGGGGACTCAACTGTGAGCAATTTTAATGTACTTGGATCAATCAAACCTTGCATCTCTGCCTCTATTAATACCCCATCAATTAGTCCTTTAACACGAGCTGTTGGATCTTCCTTAATTTTTTTCATATACCCCTTCCTCTCCTAGCTGTCTTTCTGCCTCATTGATATAGTTAATCTGATCCATAAGGACGATAGACCCACCCTTATCAGCTTTCTTCAGAATTATATTTTCATCATTTTGGATATCTTGTAACGCTTCCCTCTCAATCCTTGTAAAATTATTATGATATAAGTTGTTATTTTGTTTCCATTTCTTTGAAACCTCATGTCTAACGAGTTGTTGAAAGGATTCAAGCATAATGCTTGAAACCTCAGGATCAAATTGACTTTTTTTCTTTAATCTGTCTGATACATAACTAGACCGATTGTCCCTCCCGAAGTACATCCTCAACCTGATTCCTCGACAAAACTTATAGAAGCTCGTCTCAAAATCAAAGAGAGAAATACTCCTGGAAGGGACAAAATTCAAACCTTTATTAAGTACGTTGGACTGAATGGGTGTGAGAGTCTTAGACGAAATGTTCACGATCAAATTATTTATATTTTCTTCTTTGTGTTCCGTTTGGTTGGTGCTTTCGACTGATTTCGTTCGTCTGGTTGTTCGCCACTTGTGGTCTCGGGATCGGTCGCCTCCTTTAAAAAAGGTTGCGTACCCTTCTTTTTAGTAGAACGAAGTGTCATTTGTTTTTGTCCAGTCGATTCCGCTTCAGATGACGTAATATCGGATGTAGAATTATCATTATAACGTGTTCTACGTGAAAAAGTCCTTTCTCTAGCCCAAGTATACACTTTATTCTGGGCATAGTCCCTTGTGTCCCGTTCAAACTTTCTGATCTTGATTGTCATGATTTGTTCACGTAGTTTGTCGATGTTTTCGTTAATCTGTTTAGTAATTTCCTCAAAAGCTTCGCGTTTAGTTGCTGTAAGGCTCTGTTCACATTGTATGATGTCATCACGTGTTCTCTTAATCGCAAGATGGAGGTGCTGGACAGTCAATAACATTAGATCAAGTGAGTAGCGATTACTTAGTGCAAACCACTTGCTTTGATATTGTGCATCATCTTTCAGCAATATTGGCATAAGTGAACTCCTAAGTCCTCTCGGTATACGTTGTACCTATAAGTATTCAGTGAGCGTAGATGCATGAAGGTGTAGGCTCAGCTCCTTTTTCCTCAGCGTTTCTAGCTGTTTATTCCAATCATGGGCCGATGTAACGCCTATGGCACCTGTGGGACTCCAGCTATAGCCTGCATCTTCGGCTTGCTGGAGAATCTGTACTCTATCATCATCGGACAGTCCATACGTCTCTGCTCGATTCTCAGTGATTACTGATATTTTATCAAAGGACATGGTGGTGTGCTAAAGCGGGGTAAGTCAGCAACTTCAAAAGCAAAAGTAGCACTAAAACTACCAGGTTACATGCACGGCATTAGCAGGACCCCCCATGCATGGAAACAGCATAAATAAGGACAATATGCCGTGAAACACAAATATTCTTTTTGCGTTTTTATGAATATTTTTAATTCTTTATATCATAGAACAATCTTCGCCAATGTTGCTATATTCAAGCATTAGCTGAAATTTATGTACTTCTCACATAGACATAATGAAGATTCAAGAAAATGTAACCTGGAGTCCTCGATGAGGTTAGATGTCCCAAAGATCAGCAGGTATCCGCCATAAGTATCTACTGGTTCCGATTGCTTTCAGCAGAGATCATGGGAACAGCCGGTTGAGATGTCCTCCATAAGAAACACCACACAGTGTGAGAAGGATCCTACATACGCTAGCTATTTAGTCCCATGGATACAGGTGAAAGTAATTAGGCCCGCCTACTATGCAATATAGGACAACTACATTGAAGAAACCTAATCGACACTCTTATAAGTTAAAATACTATCTAGTACAGTACAATAAATATGTATATTAGGCACTCTATGTTAACCCCAATATAAACTGTTATAAAATAGAATCCACATATGGAGGAAAATAAATTGCAACAATGTAATTATAAAAATACTTTCCACAGGCACGTTTCATTAAGCCCTTTCGGAGCTAGAGCATCCAATCTATTGATCCAAAATACTTCACGCTGCAACAATCGCAGATTAGTCTGAACTGGGTCACTACCCGTGACTTCCTCCAACACACACCAGCGCAAGTCTGATACATTATGTGCACTCTCATAGAAGTGTCTAGCAACGCCCGATTCACCAAACTTTTTTTGTTTTTGTTGTTGATCCTTAACCGTCTGCTCAACCTCACAAAGGAAATATTGGCACCTGTTGCAAAAAGATCAAAAATATGGCCATTTATTTAAAATGTATCCTAAGTTTATTTATCAGAAAGGGAAATCCATCGGTAATTTTGTTGTACATTCAGATCTTAAAAAGAAGATTAGCCGCCAACAATTTCTTCAGACCCAGAGAAGGGGTACTTACCCCTGCCTTGCCTGCCACAATTGTAATGGCATAATAAAGGGCCACTATATTGCCCATCCATCACAAGGTACCCCGGTCCCTATCCGTGGCTTCTTCACGTGCACAACCAGCAATGTTATATACTTACTTAAGTGTCCATGTGGCAAATGTTACGTCGGCCAGACATCACGGATGATACGGGTTAGGCTCAACGAACATAGATCTCAAATTCACTTATATAAGTCCCGAATGGAGAAAAGCCCTTATGAGGTTGAGCAGACGGTTAAGGATCAACAACAAAAACAAAAAAAGTTTGGTGAATCGGGCGTTGCTAGACACTTCTATGAGAGTGCACATAATGTATCAGACTTGCGCTGGTGTGTGTTGGAGGAAGTCACGGGTAGTGACCCAGTTCAGACTAATCTGCGATTGTTGCAGCGCAAAGTATTTTGGATCAATAGATTGGATGCTCTAGCTCCGAAAGGGCTTAATGAAACGTGCCTGTGGAAAGTATTTTTATAATTACATTGTTGCAATTTATTTTCCTCCATATGTGGATTCTATTTTATAACAGTTTATATTGGGGTTAACATAGAGGGCCTAATATGCATATTTATTGTACTGCTGTGAAATTGAATAGAATTGTTACACTAGATAGTATTTTAACTTATAAGAGTGTCGATTAGGTTTCTTCAATGTAGTTGTCCTATATTGCATAGTAGGCGGGCCTAATTACTTTCACCTGTATCCATGGGAATAAATAGCTAGCGTATGTAGGATACTTCTCACACTGTGTGGTGTTTCTTATGGAGGACATCTCAACCGGCTGTTCCCATGATCTCTGCTGAAAGCAATCGGAACCAGTAGATACTTATGGCGGATACCTGCTGATCTTTGGGACATCTAACCTCATCGAAGACTCCAGGTTACATTTTCTTGAATCTTCATTATGTCTATGTGAGAAGTACATAAATTTCAGCTAATGCTTGAATATAGCAATATTGGCGAAGATTGTTCTATGATATAAAGAATTAAAAATATTCATAAAAACGCAAAAAGAATATTTGTGTTTCACGGCATATTATCCTTATTTATGCATTCCCTATTGAGACCATTAGGTTGTAATGTATGGAGTCTAAAGATCCAAAAGGATTCCGTCTCTTTAAGTATCTTAATGTGGTTACCTCCCCGTCTCGGTCTTTTGACCTGTTCCAGGATCTGAAAGCGGAGTTGGGAGATATTGTGTCCGGCCTCCAAAAAATGATATGGTACTGGTAGCCAAGTTTTCTTGCATCATATAGAGGATTTATGGCTGGAGAGACGGTCCTTCATCCGTTGGACCGTCTCTCCAACATATAACAATCCGCACGGACATTTGAGGGCATACACCACATAGGAGCTATTACAAGTGTACGGACCTCCCAAGGTAAATCTCTGACCTGTTCTGGGGTGGGTTACTGAATCTCCTTTGATAACACTAGAACAGTGACAACACTGTAAATATGGAAACGTACCTTTCTTAGGGGAAGATAAAGTGGACCCAATGTCTGCCCTTACCAGCGTATCCCTAATGTTTCTCGGTCTTTTAGAACACATCAGTGGGGGATTCCGGAATGACTCTACATGGGGATATGCTCTCTGAGGGTATTCCAGTGTCGTCTTAAAATATTGTGTATTCCTACCATCCTCGGGTGATAAGTATTTACAAAAGGAATTCTCGTTGGTTTAGAATTCCTTGGCCGTGGTGTATTACTGTCCAAATTCAATATGTTCTCTGGATAACCCCTATCCCTGAACTTTGCTCTCATGGTTTCAGATCTGACTTCTCTCTGCAGGGCCGCCAACAGAAATTTCAGGGCCCCATACAGCTGAAGCACCTGGGCCCCCCCCTGTAAACCCCGCCCCCCGCAACCCGCTCGCCCCGCCCCCCGCAAAACAACGGCCTCTCGGGCCTAAACGCGCCCATTTTACCACATAATACAGTGTGCAAAAAAGAACTGTATTGTGTAGTACAATAGCAAGTGAGTCACATGTCTGTCTGTCTCACATATCATAGACACAGGGCTAAGTAGCTCCATCCATATCCCCCACCAGCCCACATACAATATCCGCTCCCCCCACCAGCCCACATACAATATCCACCCCCACCAGCCCACATACAATATCCACCTCCACCAGCCCACATACAATATCCCCCCACCAGCCCCCATACAATATCCCCCCACCATCTGCCATACAATATCTACCCCCCCCACCAGCCCACATACAATATCCGCTCCCCCACCAGCCCACATACAATATCCGCTCCCCCCACACCAGCCCACATACAATATCCGCTCCCCCCACCAGCCCACATACAATATCCACCCCCCACCAGCCCACATACAATATCCGCTCCCCCCACCAGCCCACATACAATATCCGCTCCCCCCACCAGCCCACATACAATATCCACCCCCCACCAGCCCACATACAATATCCCCCTCCATGTTTCCCTTGGTCACGCACCTCACCACCTTCTAAAATAAACACCAGCAAGAAAGTAAAAGTCTAACTCCTATCACAGGGTCAATCAGGGACACATGTACGCTGGCATTATACCAGCGCCGACATAACCTACAACACCACCACATAGAGGTCCAACACCAGCTCAGGTATAACCTACTACACCGCTATATAGAGACCACAGAGAGATCAGACACCAGCTCAGGTATAACCTACAACATCATCACATAGAGACCACATAGAGGTCAGACACCAGCTCAGGTATAACCTACAACACTGCCATATAGAGACCACATAGTGGTCAGACACCAGCTCAGGTATAACCTACAACACCACCATATAGAGACCACATAGAGGTCAGACACCAGCTCAGGTATAACCTACAACACCGCCATATAGAGACCACATAGTTGTCAGACACCAGCTCAGGTATAACCTACAACACCACCATATAGAGACCACATAGAGGTCAGACACCAGCTCAGGTATAACCTACAACACCGCCATATAGAGACCACATAGAGGTCAGACACCAGCTCAGGTATAACCTACAACACCGCCATATAGAGACCACATAGAGGTCAGACACCAGCTCAGGTACAACCTACAACACCGCCATATAGAGACCACAAAGAGGTCCGACACCAGCTCAGGTATAACCTACAACACTGCCATATAGAGACCACATAGAGGTCAGACACCAGCTCAGGTATAACCTACAACACCGCCATATAGAGACCACATAGAGGTCCGACACCAGCTCAGGTATAACCTACAACACCACCATATAGAGACCACATAGAGGTCAGACACCAGCTCAGGTATAACCTACAACACCACCATATAGAGACCACATAGAGGTCAGACACCAGCTCAGGTATAACCTACAACACCCCCATATAGAGACCACATAGAGGTCAGACACCAGCTCAGGTATAACCTACAACACCACCATATAGAGACCACATAGAGGTCAGACACCAGCTCAGGTATAACCTACAGCACCACCATATAGAGACCACATAGAGGTCAGACACCAGCTCAGGTATAACCTACAACACCACCATATAGAGACCACATAGAGGTCAGACACCAGCTCAGGTATAACCTACAGCACCACCATATAGAGACCACATAGAGGTCAGACACCAGCTCAGGTCACATCACATTACAGTGACTACAGCACTGATCTAATATAGAAGCAAAATAACTGCTGACAACCAGGGACTCACAGGAGACGTCTTCTCTGATGAGTCGTTCTCTTCTCTCATGAGTCGTTCTTATTCCCTTTTCTTCTGCATCCGTTCCACACCGCCATGAGGACTTGTCCCGGCCACAACTCATCCCTGCAGAAATTACACACAAATAATATCTTAGAATCCTCAATTTTCCAGCACCTCTTTATCTATTCCCACCTCTGTACAAACTTCCCAGGGGTGGGAGAGCGGGTACAAGCCATAACTTAGAGGCCTAGTACCCTAAGGGGTTGGAGGGTGGGGAGAGGACTAACCCTCTGGAGATAATACTACAGCTATGGGCTGCTCCCCTAACAATTATATTACCAGGTAGGTAGGCAAATGGGCAGGGCCCCAGGTAATTAGATAGGCCCTATTTAGGTAGGTAGACACCCGCTGGATAAGTTGGTAGGCCAGCCCCAGGTAGGTTGGTGGGTACCTAGCCATGAGTCCCCTTTAGTTTGTAGGCGGTCAGGGCCCTCCTTTAGAGGTTAGGTAGAGTCAGGGACCCCCTTTAGAGGTTAGGCAGCGTCAGGGCCCCCCTTTAGAGGTTAGGCAGCGTCAGGGCCCCCCTTTAGAGGTTAGGCAGCGTCAGGGCCCCCTTTAGAGGTTAGGCAGCAGCAGGGCCCCCCTTTAGTTGTAGGCAGCAGCAGGGCCCCCCTTTAGTTGTAGGCAGCAGCAGGGCCCCCCTTTAAATGTAGGCAGCAGCAGGGCCCCCCTTTAGTTGTAGGCAGCAGCAGGGCCCCCTTTAGTTGTAGGCAGCAGCCAGGGCCCCCTTTAGTTGTAGGCCGCAGCCAGGGCCCCTTTTAGTTGTAGGCCGCAGCCAGGGCCCCCCTTAGTTGGAGGCCGCAGCCAGGGCCCCCTTTAGTTGTAGGCCGCAGCCAGGGCCCCCCTTTAGTTGTAGGCAGCAGCCAGGGCCCCCCTTTAGATATAGGCAGCAGCCAGGGCCCCCCTTTAGATATAGGCAGCAGTCAGGGCCCCCTTTAGATATAGGCAGCAGTCAGGGCCCCCTTTAGATATAGGCAGCAGTCAGGGCCCCCTTTAGATATAGGCAGCAGCCAGGGCCCCCTTTAGTTGTAGGCAGCAGACAGGGCCCCCTTTAGATATAGGCAGCCTTCAGGGCCCCCTTTAGTTGTAGGCAGCAGTCAGGGCCCCATTTAGTTGTAGGCAGCAGCCAGGGCCCCCTTTAGTTGTAGGCAGCAGCCAGGGCCCCCTTTAGTTGTAGGCAGCAGTCAGGGCCCCCTTTAGTTGTAGGCAGCAGTCAGGGCCCCTTTAGTTGTAGGCAGCAGCAGGGCCCCCTTTAGATATAGGCAGCAGTCAGGGCCCCCTTTAGTTGTAGGCAGCAGCAGGGCCCCCTTTAGATATAGGCAGCAGTCAGGGCCCCCCTTTAGATGTAGGCAGCAGCAGGGCCCCCCTTTAGATATAGGCAGCAGTCAGGGCCCCCTTTAGATATAGGCAGCAGCCAGGGCCCCCTTTATTTGTAGGCAGCAGCCAGGGCCCCCTGTAGATATAGGCAGCAGTCAGGGCCCCCTTTAGTTGTAGGCAGCATTCAGGGCCCCCTTTTGTTGTAGGCAGCAGTCAGGGCCCCCATTAGTTGTAGGCAGCAGCAGGGCCCCCTTTAGATATAGGCAGCAGTCAGGGCCCCCTTTAGTTGTAGGCAGCAGTCAGGGCCCCCTTTAGTTGTTGGCAGCAGTCAGGGCCCCCTTTTGTTGTAGGCTGCAGTCTGGGCCCCTTTAGTTGTAGGCAGCAGTCAGGGCCCCCTTTAGTTGTAGGCAGCAGTCAGGGCCCCCTTTAGTTGTAGGCAGCAGTCAGGGCCCCCTTTAGATATAGGCCGCAGCCAGGGCCCCCCTTTAGTTGTAGGCAGCAGCCAGGGCCCCCCTTTAGTTGTAGGCAGCAGACAGGGCCCCCCTTTAGTTGTGGGAAGCAGCCAGGGCCCCCCTTTAGTTGTAGGCAGCAGCCAGGGCCCCCTTTAGTTGTAGGCAGCAGCCAGGGCCCCCCTTTAGATATAGGCAGCAGCCAGGGCCCCCCTTTTGTTTTTGGCAGCTGTCAGGGCCCCCCTTTAGATATAGGCAGCACTCAGGGCCCCCTTTAGATATAGGCAGCAGTCAGGGCCCCCCTTTAGATATAGGCAGCAGTCAGGGCCCCCTTTAGATATAGGCAGCAGTCAGGGCCCCATTTAGATATAGGCAGCCGCCAGGGCCCCCAATAGATATAGGCCGCAGCCAGGGACCCCATTAGTTGAAGGCAGCAGTCAGGGCCCCCTTTAGTTGTAGGCAGCAGCAGGACCCCCTTTAGATATAGGCAGCAGCAGGGCCCCCTTTAGATATAGGCAGCAGCAGGGCCCCCTTTAGATATAGGCAGCAGCAGGGCCCCCTTTAGATATAGGCAACAGCAGGCCCCCCTTTCGTTGGAGGTAGCAGCAGGGCCCCCCTTTAGATATAGGCAGCAGTCAGGGCCCCCTTTAGTTGTAGGCAGCAGCAGGGCCCCCCTTTAGATATAGGCAGCAGCAGGGCTCCCTTTAGATATAGGCAGCAGCAGGGCCCCCCGTTAGTTGTAGGCAGCAGCAGGGCCCCCCTTTAGATATAGGCAGCAGTCAGGGCCCCCTTTAGTTGTAGGCAGCAGCAGGGCCCCCTTTAGATATAGGCAGCAGTCAGGGCCCCCTTATATATATAAAAAAACCCAAATCAGTCACTTACCTGAGCCTCGCTCCCGCTCCCGGCCGCTCCGTGCTCCCGCCGGCTCCTGCCGCCCTGCATAGGCGGCGCGGTGAAGTGACGTCACCGTGCCGCCTACGTCAGCAGTAGGGGCCGGCGCCCGGCAGGCTGAAGACTTAACGCCTTCAGCCTGCCAGGGAGATCAGCGGAGCGCAGCGCTAGTGGCGCTGTGCTCCGCTGACACCGCGCAGCCCCGGGAGTCGGGGACATCAGTCCCCAACTCCCGGGCCGGTCTCTGAGCGCTCGGGACGCGGGGCCCGGGCGTTCAGAGACCGGATGCGCGGCCGGGCCCCGGGGAGCGACGGCACTGCCTCCGGGGCCCGCAGGAGCTCGGGGCCCACACTGTGGGCCAGGCGGAGCCTGGTTCGGCGGCTGCGCCGCAGGGCCCCGCTCTGCCGTGAGGAATAAGGGGGCCCGCTTGCCGCGGGCCCCCTTATTCCACCGGGCCCCATACGGGAGTACCGGTTGTACCCCCTGTATGGCGGCCCTGTCTCTCTGTGTCGGATCGTTGGACTCTCATAAATTGTGACCTAGGAAGAGACTTCTTAATATGATGTGGATGGCAGCTTCTAAAATGAAGGAGATTGTTCCTATCTGTTGGTTTCACATAGAGGTCAGTGCTTAAGGTATTGTCCTCATTTCTAATCACTAAGGTGTCAAGAAATGGTAACTGTCGCATGTCAAACTCAAATGTAAACTGAAGTTCAGGACGTATAGAATTTAGCCATGTGGGGAACTGTTGTAGTGATCTCCAAAAAATTGGGAATCTCGCAAGAGAACAAAGATTGACTTTTGATCACGATATTTACTATTTTGCCATAGGAAAACTTAAACTCTATCAGTTCTCTATCTGTTAAACACTAAAACGTAACTTTTATTATATCTAACTCTTAACCTCTATACACACTATATAAAAGCCTGATCTCTAACCTCATCATTTAACCCTTTTTGCTTCTGAAAGAAGGAATAACTCCCTTTCTATTATCAAGTCTGGTGGAACCCCACCTATTAACAGGGGAGCCTTATATATACAGCAAATTACTAGCTCCAGTATAGAGGGATCCCAAGCCTCCTACTTGGGCAGTCTTCCCTAATCTCATGGACACAGAACAAATAAGGCCCCCTCCTTGTGACACCGTCTGCAGCAGGTGACACTTGTAGACAGAGGTGAGAGATCACAATTTAAAACGTCATGCCTGACCTCGCCGACATGTTTCGCCAGCTAACCTGGCTTTATCAAGGCTTAGAGGTCCGATCACATGTGGTCTAAGCTCACTTCCTTTTATATCATGTTAGGTAAACACCCCGTTCAGGTGCTCCTCACCAATTAGCCATCAGAGAATCCACATAAAGCCCACGCCCCCGTCCGCGCGCACACTCATAACAGGTCCTGCTAGAGCTGCCACCATGCTCTCATGAGCCAACAACCTTCAGTCAAGGAGATGGCAAATTTGACTGAAGGTTGTTGGCTCATGAGAGCATGGTGGCAGCTTTAGCAGGACATGTTATAAGTGTGCGCGCGCGGAAGGGGGAGTGGGCTTTATGTGGATTCTCTGATGGCTAATTGGTGAGGAGCACCTGAACGGGGTGTTTACCTAACATGATATAAAAGGAAGTGAGCTTAGACCACATGTGATCGGACCTCTAAGCCTTGATAAAGCCAGGTTAGCTGGCGAAACATGTCGGCGAGGTCAGGCAGGACGTTTTAAATTGTGATCTCTCACCTCTGTCTACAAGTGTCACCTGCTGCAGACGGTGTCACAAGGGGGCCTTATTTGTTCTGTGTCTATGAGATTAGGGACGACTGCCCAAGTAGGAGGCTTGGGATCCCTTACTGGAGCTAGTACTTTGCTATAGATATAAGGCTCTCCTGTCAGTAGGTGGGGTTCCACCAGACTTGATAATAGAAAGGGAGTTATTCCCTCTCTCAGAAGCAAAAAGGGTTAAATGATGAGGTTAGAGATCAGGTTTTTAAATAGTTTGTATAGAGGTTAAGAGTTACACATAATAAAAGTTACGTTTTAGTATTTAACAGATAGAGAACTGATAGAGTTTAAGTTTGCCTATGGCAAAATAGTAAATATACTGTTGTAGTGATGTCTCATCGCCATCCCATATACAAAAAATATCATCTATGTATCTCTTCCATAGTCTGACATGACTACAGAAGAGATAATTTTTATATACATGGTGGTCCTCAAACAAAGCCATATAGGCATTTGCGTAGGGGGGGGGGGGGCATATTGGACCCCATGGCAGTACCTTTAATTTGTGTAAAAAAAAGTCTTCAAACATAGTAACTGTTTTCAAGAACTAATGTTAAAAGTTCAGTGCAAAATGCTAACTCATCTTCAGTCATGTCGGATTTCCTTAGAAAATGGGTAGCTGCTGCTATGCCTTTGGTATGGTCTATGGATGTATATAGACTGCATACATCTAGAGTCACTAATAGTGCGGTGTCTGAAATGCTACCAACCGTATTAAGAACCGATAAAAAGTGACCTGTATCTTGTAGGTAAGAAGGGGTTGTCTGTATCAAAGGATTCAATATTTTTTCAAGGTATTGTGAAATTGGAAAAAACACTGAATCTGTAGATGTGACAATAGGTCGCCCAGGGGGTTTATCCAGATTTTAATGGATTTTGGGCAACGTGTAAAATACCGGGGTTACCGGATGATCAACCTTCAGAAAAGAGAGAGTGGAAGTGTCAATAATACCTTTGGCCCAATATTTATCTAGAACTTTCTGGATCTTATCCATAATTCTAAAAATTGGATCTGTAACCAATGGAGTATAGGTAGAACTATCTGATAGTTGTCTCAAAATCTCCTTACGATAATTCTCCTTATCCATAACCACGATGGCTCCCCCCTTGTCTGCTGGCTTTATTACAATAGTCCTATCCTCCTTCAATGACTTCAAGGCTCGGGACTCTGCAAGGTTCAAGTTCCCGTATACTTTATTAATCCTAGGGTTAGACAGATACTCGTCTATCTCCCTCTTTGTAATGGTTATATAGGTCTCAACAGGATGGTAAGTTTTGGGAGAGCTATACTGACTACTCTTATGTAATCCCAAACTCTTTATAGACATACGGCTGTGTTCTATCTCAACATTTTCCATAGCTGACTCTGAAAAATGAGCTTTGAGTCTGAGTAATCTAAAGAACGAGTGTAGTTCCTGTTCTAATTTAAATTTATCAAACACAGGGCAAAAAGAGAGACCTTTCTGTAATGCCATACATTCAATAGGAGATAAAACACGTGATGAGATATTCACAACTAGGTTGTGCTCAGTCCTCACCATCTCACCTGCGAGCGTGTTGTTACGTTCTGAGATAAGTTTGTTACGTCTTCTCGTGGACCTCCTAGAATGTCTTTTCCTCGATACTCCTTTCTTGGTTTTCCTAAAAAAGGACCCCGTGTGGATTGGTAGCTCCTGTCGCTCTCCGATCCCGAACTGGAGTATTCTCGATTGGATCTCAACTGGTTGTTATATCTCTGAGGTTGGTAATGCCACCGATACACCCTTTTGTTCCTGTAGTCGTCAGCGTCTCTTGAGAATTTAGTACGTTTACGTTCCTCAAGAAGTTTTCTTTGTTCGTTTATAGACTTATCGAGTCTCGATTTGAATACCGTGAAATCTTCACTGGAGAGAGTCGCAGACAATTGTTGCTCTATTGCATTGACCTCCTTTTTGGTTTCAGCGATCGATATCTGGAGTTGTTCAATAGTAAGTAAAATCAAATCCAAAGAGCATTTATTTAAAATGCTTTCGAATTTTCTGCAGAAATTTTCGTTATCCCGAAACAACGTAGGTTGCAAATGGGATCTAAGACCCCTAGGAATCCTATTCACACAATACATGTAAACAATATGAATACAACACCCTACTGTTGTATTCATATTGTTTACATGTAGTCTTTTCAATATGTAATCTTATGTTTGTGTTTTGTTCATTTTACAGTGACTTGTAGATAAAGGTCCTAATGTGACCGAAACGTCCTTGTTGAGTCACCTGTTGCATGTATATAATTTTTGGAGCCTGTGGAAGAAATAAAGATAATTTATTTGCATCATTTTCTTTTTGTGAGTGCGGTCATATCTTCCCATATTTGCTATTGGTGGAAACAATATTCACCATTTTTGACTAGCACCACAATACCTCTCATAAAAGAAGTGAGTGCCACCCCACTTATTACACAATTTTGAGGAGGAAGCTGAGGCAGAGATAGAGCGGGAACTGAGGCAAATAATTGAAGAGTATGATGGGGACCCAGAGAATGATCCTCCCAAGAGAAGGAGGCCCCACCAGTCAGATTCAGACATGGAGACAGGTGGTCGGGAGGACGGGTCTGATTCTGACCTATGACCATTGTCACCCAGATCATGAGCTATAGAGGTTAGGAAGAACCAGTAGAAATATATGTCCGGTATAAATGTGATGCATTTCTTTATTAGTTTTGTGTTTTGTCCTTTTCTCCAACAGGTTTGGACTCTTTATGTTGAATTTACTCCCCGTATGTTTAGTTTGATTACAATGTATTGAATTTTTGTTTTGTGTTGATGGAATTATTGTTTTGATTGTATCCCTGTTTGTTTACACAATAAAAATTGCCCCTATGTACAAGAATATAACTACTATAATACTGCCCTCTATGTACAAGAATATAACTACTATAATACTGCTCCTATGTACAAGAATATAACTACTATAATACTGTCCTCTATGTACAAGAATATAACTACTATAATACTGCCTCCTATGTACAAGAATATAACTACTATAATACTGCTCCTATGTACAAGAATATAACTACTATAATACTGCCCCCTATGTACAAGAATATAACTACTATAATACTGCCCCCTATGTACAAGAATATAACTACTATAATATTGCCCCCTATGTACAAGAATATAACTACTATAATACTGCCCCCTATGTACAAGAATATAACTACTATAATACTGCTCCTATGTACAAGAATATAACTACTATAATACTGCCCCCTATGTACAAGAATATAACTCCTATAATACTGCCCCCTATGTAAAATAATATACCTACTATAATACTGCCCCTATGTACAAGAATATAACTACTATAATACTGCCCCCTATGTACAAGAATATAACTACTATAATACTGCTCCCTATGTACAAGAATATAACTACTATAATACTGCCCCCTATGTACAAGAATATAACTACTATAATACTGCTCCCTATGTACAAGAATATAACTACTATAATACTGCTCCCTATGTACAAGAATATAACTACTATAATACTGCCCCCTATGTACAAGAATATAACTACTATAATACTGCCCTCTATGTACAAGAATATAACTACTATAATACTGCCCCTATGTACAAGAATATAACTACTATAATACTGTCCTCTATGTACAAGAATATAACTACTATAATACTGCTCCTATGTACAAGAATATAACTACTATAATACTGCTCCTATGTACAAGAATATAACTACTATAATACTGCCCCTATGTACAAGAATATAACTACTATAATACTGCCCCCTATGTACAAGAATATAACTACTATAATACTGTCCCCTATGTACAAGAATATAACTACTATAATACTGCCCCCTATGTACAAGAATATAACTACTATAATACTGCCCCCCTATGTACAAGAATATAACTACTATAATACTGCTCCCTATGTACAAGAATATAACTACTATAATACTGCTCCCTATGTACAAGAATATAACTACTATAATACTGCCCCCTATGTACAAGAATATAACTACTATAATACTGCCCCTATGTACAAGAATATAACTACTATAATACTGCCCCCTATGTGCAAGAATATAACTACTATAATACTGCCCTCTATGTACAAGAATATAACTACTATAATACTGCCCCTATGTACAAGAATATAACTACTATAATACTGCCCCTATGTATAAGAATATAACTACTATAATACTACCTCCTATGTACAAGAATATAACTACTATAATACTACCTCCTATGTACAAGAATATAACTACTATAATACTGCCCTCTATATACAAGAATATAACTACTATAATACTGCTCCTATGTACAAGAATATAACTACTATAACACTGCCCCCTATGTACAAGAATATAACTACTATAATACTGCCTCCTACGTGCAAGAATATAACTACAATACTGCCCCCATGTACAAAAATATAACTATATAAACGCCCCCCTAGTACAAGAATATAACTACTATAAACGCTCCTATGTACAAGAATAAAAAACTAAAACACTCCCCCCAATGTACAAGAATATAACTACTATAATAATGCTCCTAGTACAAGAATATAACACTATAATACTGCCCCCTATGTACAAGATTTAACTACTATAATACTGCCCCTATTAAAAGAATTTAAAACACATAATCTGCTCCTATGTAAAGAATATCTACCAGAATGGGGGGGTCTGTAAATTTTTAGCCCCGTTCCATCTTAAAATCCAGTCGCAGCCAACCCCAAAGAAACCCCTGACATAAAAGGGTCCCCTTCTGATGGTTACCACATTAGAGGATCCACTTCTGACAGTTACCCAGTACCCCTGGTGCATTGGGTACTAGGATAATAGTGAGAGAGGGTTACTGTGATCTATAGGGTGACAAAAACCTCTGCTGGCTGACACCAAGCCCCAGTGCTCATGGAGCCCAGTGCTGGAGGGAGCTGGGCAAGGTACTTTCCAAAAGGTACTTGCAGCCTAGCTGCAGGGCTGCCCACCCGCTTTCAGTGGTCCTGAAGGAGCATCTACTGATGCTGCTCCGGCTCCGCTTATCTTATAGAGCCTCCCGCAGCCACATGGGAGGTCATTTTCAGGAGTCCCTGCAAAAACCCACATTGTTGGAAATATGCCTAAAATGGGTTTAAGAACATGGGGGAAAAACAGGCGGGGCACAACCCAAAAATAGGTACAGGTAGGAAAGGTCAGGAAGTAGCTAAGGGGGGACCCTAAGCAGGTGGGAAAAAGCATCATTGTAGGCGGGCGGGCAAAACTCCAGGTACATAAGTAGGCAGACAAGGCCCTAAGTGGGCAGGTAGGTAGGCAAGACCCAACATAAGAATGCAGCGCTCCAGAAAGGTAGTTAGGCAGGTACGGCCAAAAGCAGGTAGGTAATGCATCAGGTACGTAGGCAGGCAGGCAGGCAAAACTCCAGGTACATAAGTAGGCAGACAAGGCCTCAGGTAGGTAGGTACATAGACAAAGCTCCATATAGGTAGGTCAGGTACCAGGTAGGTAAGCAGGCAGGCACAACCCCAGGTAGGTAGGAAAGGCTCCAGGAAGATAGTTAGGCAGACAAGGCCCTACGTAGGTAGGTAAGGCATCAGGTATGTAGGTAGGCAGGTAAAACCCGGGGGGAACAGAAAAGGCAGAAAAGGGCCCAAAATGGGGTAGGTGGGCAGGATCCAACATAAGAATGCATTGCCCCAGACAGGTAGTTAGGCAGGGAAGGCCCTAAGCAGGTAGGTGGTCAATACCCAACATAAGAATGCATCGCCATAGTAGGTTATGTAATAGAAAAAAAGCCCATATAGGGGTCAGGCACCAGTAGGAAGGGGGGAAAACGCTGGGGGCCCCCTCATGTTTAGTAGTGTCCCCATGAGTTAAATAGAATAAAAAAAAACACAGCTCACCTCTCCCCATTCTAGCGACGAGCACCGATGCCGGAGGCGGTCTACTAGGATCTATCCCACCACCTGCACAATGACGCCCTCTGCAGGCCTGATACAGCTGGCAGTGTACAACACCCCTCCACACCGGTAATTGGCAGCGCAGGAAGGTCAGGGCTCTCTGCTCCACCCTGGTTTTTAACTGTTTGTGTATCCTGATGAACCTGTGCCCGGGGACATAGTTTGACCAGCCGGACGGGAAAACCAAACCCCCGGGCACAGGGTTTAAAAAATAAAATTCCAAAATATTCCCCCCCCCTGTGACCCCCACATGTCATATGTCCCCCTGGCCGCCCCCCTCCACATGCTGTTCCCCCTGTGCCGACCCCCCCACCGTATTGCCCCTTTTCTGACCCCTCCCCGGTTTAATGCCCCCCCGGCCCATTTTCCCTCCTGTAGTGTCCCCCTTTCTGACCCCTCCCCTGTCAGTGCCCCCTTGCGACCCCTCCCACTGGCCCAAAAGCCCCCTCCCCACCCCCCCCTTAAGTTCCCCCTGTGCTGACCCCTCCACACTGTCATGTGTCCCCCTGTGCCGACCCCTCCACACTGTCATATGTCCCCCTGTGCTGACCCCTCCACACTGTCATATGCCCCCCTGTGCCGGCCCCTCCACACTGTCATATGCCCCCCTGTGCCGGCCCCTCCACACTGTCATGTGTCCCCCTGTGCCATCTCCTCCACACTGTCATATGACCCCCTGTGCTGCCCCTCCCACCCCTTGCCCATTCCCTTCTGAACCCCCAACTTTATATGCCCCTTCCCCCTTCCTACCTCCTTTTGTCCCCCTTGCACCCCTCCACACTAACGTGCCCCCTGTGTGACCCCCCAACTTTGTCCCAAAAAGTCCCCCTTGGCCATCCACAAAATTATAGCCCCTTGTGGCCCCTCCACACGCAAATCCCCCCCCCCTTGCCGCCCTCCCACGCATATGCCCCCCTGTGCTCCCCTCCACACTGTCATTGCCCCTTTTTTGTTGGACCCCCCCAACTGTCTATGCCCCCCCGTGCACCCCCCCCTGTCAATGCCCCCCCGCCCCGACCCCCTCCACACTGTTTTTGCCCCCCTGCCACCCCCCCACTGTTATTCCCCCCGTGCCGACCCCTCCACACTTTTATATGCCCCCCCTGTGCCGACCCCTCCACACTGTTATATGCCCCCCTGTGCCGACCCCTCCCCACGTTTTTGCCCCCCTGGCCTCCCTCCACACTGTCATATGTCCCCCTGTGTCGGCCCCTCCACACTGATATGCCCCCCGTGCGACCCCTCCCACGTATGTGCCCCCCTGTCGGCCATCAACACGTAAATGCCCCCCTGTGCTGACCCCCCAAATTTCTTTTTCCCCCCTGTGTCGGCCCCTCCACACTGTCATTTGTCCCCCGTCCGCCCCCCTCCACACTGTAAAATTCCCCCCCCTTGCGACCCCCCCCACACTGTCATAAGCCCCCCTTCTGCCCCTCCACACGGGGAATGCCCCCTTGGGCCCCCCCCCTGTAAATTTTTGCCCCCCTGTGTTTTGCCCCTCCACAGTTTTTATGCCCCCCTGTGCGGCCCCACCGGTCCGCTGCCTTTTCAGTAATTTTTCATTTGGACCCTTTTTTTTTCATTTGAACGTTGTTTCTTTTTTCTCTAAATAGTCGATTTGGGGAAAATTTTCCTTTGGGACCCGGGCCCGGACTGCCCAGGGACTCCGCCGCCCTCCGCCCCTTTGAGGAAGAGACTCACAGACGGGGGAGAAGAAACGGGCCTGCTCCTCTGCCCTCACCTGCTGCCAGCATCCGCCATACAGTCGCGCCCGCATTCTCCACCACAGGTGAACAATGTGTCCAGGAAACCCCCCCCGGGCTCAGTTTTCCTGTAGAAGGGTACTTTTAAAGTCCCCTTTCGAATCACCCGTGCACCCTGGGCCTCTTCGCTAAGATCGGTAAGGACAGGACCCTTTACTTTACCAGGGAGGTCACCCTATTAAAACCCCCCCCTATGCGGCCCCCCAAAAGCGCCTGGCCCCCGGCTGGACATCCCTGCTTTCTTATTGTAGGATGAAATATTCGGTGACTCTCTCATAGACTTTGGGGGATTTGCAAGGATTGTTGTCTCATAACCTGGGGTGCGGTGCCCGCCCAGAACACATTGACGCATCTACTGGTTGTATTTGTGCCCAGAACGCGAATCTTCACCATCTATAAAAACCATAGATCCCCCTCGCCCCATTTTTTATTCTCCCCCTTTTAACATTTCTGTTTGCTGTCAGTGAATAACAACCTTCATCGCTTACATCCAGAGGTCGACATCCCATCTACACCTAATAAAATTTTTCACAATGATGTTTTTTACAATAAAGAGAATACAACATTCAACTATGTGCTTTGGGGGCCCAAAGGCTTTTTTTTGGGGGGCCGCCGTGGACTGATTTCCGGGGGCCCCCCATGGGATTTTTCTTGGGGCCACCAGGGAACGATTCCTTGGGGCCATCAGTGGAACGATTCTTGTTTCCACAGGGAACTGATTCTTGGTGGGCCACAGTGGAAAATGATTCTTTGGGCCCCCAGCGGGGGTGGGTTTTTGGGCTCCACCGGGAGGGATTCTTGGGGGCACCAGTACGTTGTTCTTGGGGCCCACCATGGGTTGGCTTTGGGGGCCCACCAGTGGAGTTGGTTTTGGGCTCCACCCGTGGGTTTTTTTTTGGGGGCCCCATGGAACTGATTCTGGGCCACCAGTAGAGATGTTCCTAGGGGCTCACCATTGGAGCGATTCCTTGGGCCCAACCCGTGAGTTATTATTGAAGACTACCCGTGGAGTTTATTCTTGGGCCACCAATGGAGGTGATACTTGGGCCGCCAGTGGAGGTGATTCTTGGGACCCCAGTGGGTTTTTTCTTGGGGGCCCCCATGGGGTTGGTTCTTGGGGCTCCACCATGGAGTTGATTTTTTTGGGGGCCACCAGGGAATGATTCTTGGGGCCCCCGTAGAAAAGATTAGGGCTCACCATGGGGCTGATTTTTGGGCCCCACCAGTGGAGTTAATTATTGAAGACACCATGGGTTTATTTTGGGGCCCCCGTGGGGGATTCTTGGGGCCACCAGTGGAGTTGATTCTTGGGCCACCCCGTGGGGTGATTTTTTTTGGGGGCCCCCATGGAGGGGTTCTTTGGGGCCCCCAGGGAGATATTCTTGGGGCCACCAGGGAAGAAGATTCTTATGACCACCAGTGGAGGTGACTCCTGGGGCCACCAGGGGAGTTGATTCTTGGGGCCCACCAGTGAAGAAGATTCTTATGGCCACCAGTGGAGATGATTCATAGGGCCCACCAGTTGAGATGATTCTTCGGGCCACCAGTAGAGATGATTCTTCGGGCCACCAGTGGAGATGATTCTTGCAGCCCACTACTGGAGGTGATTCCTGGAGCCACCAGTGGAGATGATTCCTAGGGCCCACCAGTGGTGTTGATTTCTGAGGCCACCAGTGGAGGTGATCCTTGGGGCCCACCAGTGGAGTTGAGCCTTGGGGCCCACCATTGGTGTTGACCCTTGGGTTCAACCAGTGCGATTGATTATTGGGGCCACAAGTGGAGATGATTCTTGGGGAACACCGTGGGGTTGACTTTTGAGGCCCACCAGTGGATTGATTCTTGGGGTCCACCAGTGAATTGATTCTTGGAGCCCACCAGTGGTGTTGATTCAGGTTCCACAAGTGCGGTTGATTATTGGGGCCACCAGTAGAGTTGATTGTTGGTGCCACTAGTGGAGTTGACTTTGGGGTGACCAGTGGAGTTGATGTTTTTGGTCCACTACATATACTGCACATGACCCTAACATTCATGCTCTCTCTGCCTTTCTCCCTGAAAAACAGCCCAGGTTTGCCGTTCCCAAGGTCTCGCTCGGGGCCAGTCTGAGCTTGTACACAACTCTAACAGCACAGCTCTTCCCTGCCCAGGACTCCAGCCTGAGAGCTTGGCACTGATACACTGTAACGAGTCCTCAGCTGTGTGAGCAGTACTAGGATCAAGGCATTTGCTCCTGGGTGATGACCGATGGACGTTCTCGTCTCTGCAGGCTTCCACTTCTCCCGGAGGGTGTGCACGGTGGTGCCGGAGAGCTGCGTTCTCATCATTTTGGGTCTGGTGATGGGCGGCATCATTTACCTTGCGAATAACAAGGCTCCGGTGATGAACAGCGACGTCTTCTTCCTCTACCTTCTCCCCCCCCCATCGTCCTGGACGCCGGTTACTTCCTCCCGATACGACCCTTCTTCGAGAACCTGGGCCCCATCCTGTGGTTCGCGGTCCTGGGGACCCTGTGGAATGTCTTTGGGATCGGGCTGTCTCTGTACGGGATCTGCCAGGTGCCGGCGTTCGGACTGACGGACGTCTCTCTGCTGCATAATCTGTGGTTCGGGAGTCTGATCGCCGCCGTTGACCCGGTCGCCGTTTTGTCGGTGTTTGAGGAAATTCACGTGAATGAGAAGCTTCATATCTTGGTGTTTGGAGAATCTCTGCTCAATGACGCGGTGACCGTGGTGAGTTCATGACTGTGGCAGATCTGGGGTACAGGGACACTTACCAACCCTCCCAATTCTTTCAGGAGACTCCTGCAAAACCTGGACTCGAAAATAGCGCTGTATGAGCCGTGTGTGCACTATTTATCTGGGTGCTATATGAGCAGTGTGTGTACTATTTATCTGGGCGCTGTATAAGCAGTGTGTGTACTATTTATCTGGGCGCTGTATGAGCAGTGTGTGTACTATTTATCTGGGCGTTGTCTGAGCAGTGTGTGCATTATTTATCTGTGCTCTGTATGAGCAGTGTGTGCACTATTTATCTGGGCCCTGTATGAGCAGTGTGTGCAGTATTTATCTGGGCGCTGTATGAGCAGTGTGTGAACACTTTATCTGGGTGATGTATGATCAGTGTGTGGACTATTTATCTGGGTGCTATGTGAGCAGTGTGTGCACTATTTATCTGGGTGCTGTATGAACAGTGTGTGCACTATTTATCTGGGCTGTGTATGAGCAGTGTGTGCACTATTTATCTGGGCGCTATATGAGCAGTGTGTGTACTAATTATCTGGGCGCTGTATGAGCAGTGTGTGTACTATTTATCTGGGCGCTATATGAGCAGTGTGTGCACTATTTATCTGGGTGCTGTATGAGCAGTGTGTGCACTATTTATCTGGGCTGTGTATGAGCAGTGTGTGCACTATTTATCTGGGCGCTGTATGAGCAGTGTGTGCACTATTTATCTGGGCGCTGTATGAGCAGTGTGTGCACTATTTATCTGGGCGCTGTATGAGCAGTGTGTGCACTATTTATCTGGGCTCTGTATGAGCAGTGTGTGCACTATTTATCTGGGCTCTGTATGAGCAGTGTGTGCACTATTTATCTGGGCTCTGTATGAGCAGTGTGTGCACTATTTATCTGTACTCTGTATGAGCAGTGTGTGCACTATTTATCTGGGCTCTGTATGAGCAGTGTGTGCACTATTTATCTGGACTCTGTATGAGCAGTGTGTGCACTATTTATCTGGGCTCTGTATGAGCAGTGTGTGCACTATTTATCTGGGCTGTGTATGAGCAGTGTGTGCACTATTTATCTGGGTGCTGTATGAGCAGTGTGCGCACTATTTTTTGGGGCTCTGTATGAGCAGTGTCTGCACTATTTATCTGTGCTCTGTATGAGCAGTGTGTGCAATATTTATCTGGGTGCTGTATGAGCAGTGTGTGCACTATTTATCTGGGTGGTGTAGAGCAGTGTGTGCAATATTTATCTGGGCTCAGTATGAGCAGTGTGTGCACTATTTATCGGTGCACTGTATGAGCAGTGTGTGCAATATTTATCTGGACTCTGTATGAGCAGTGTGTGCACTATTTATCTGGGCTGTGTATGAGCAGTGTGTGCACTATTTATCTGGGTGCTGTATGAGCAGTGTGTGCACTATTTATCTGGGCTCTGTATGAGCAGTGTGTGCACTATTTATCTGGGTGCTGTATGAGCAGTGTGTGCACTATTTATCTGGGCTCTGTATGAGCAGTGTGTGCACTATTTATCTGGGCTCTGTATGAGCAGTGTGTGCACTATTTATCTGGGCTGTGTATGAGCAGTGTGTGCACTATTTATCTGGGCTGTGTATGAGCAGTGTGTGCACTATTTATCTGGGCGCTGTATGAGCAGTGTGTGCACTATTTATCTGGGTGCTGTATGAGCAGTGTGTGCACTATTTATATGGGCGCTGTATGTATGTATATGATCATGAGCGTTACTATCTTTTACTGTAGAATATTCACTTTTATGGTCCTCCTATTGTTTTCCCTTAGGTTCTCTATAAACTCTTCAAAGCTTTCGATGGGATGGCGGACATCCTGCCGGGGGACATCTTCGTTGGTGTTGGCACTGTCTTTGTGGTTGGCATTGGTGGGATTCTGGTTGGCCTGATATTCGGGGTCCTGGCGGCCTTCACCACGCGCTTCACGCAGCACATCCGTGTCATCGAGCCGCTCTTCGTCTTCCTCTTCAGCTATCTGGCTTACCTAACGGCCGAAATCTTTCATCTGTCCGGGATAATGGCGTAAGTAAGGCACCGACGGCCTGAGCGCTGGAATTTGACTTTGGTCGGTTTTCTTAACACACAAGGGGCCAAACCTTGAGGTGACACTGATATTCATCACCTTCAGCCCGGGCACATATAGAGGGGAGCGGGTCCAAAGAGACCCCCTGCCACTGGGTTATATGGCCACAGTGCTGACCACTGGGGCAGGAACCCACTTTTTAGTATTGCGTTATATGACCAGAGCCCTGATCACTAGGAGGAAGGGAGCCTCTGTGTCTTGTATGGCCCCTTCAGATAATCGGTTATATGACCATGTCCAGTATGACAGAAGCCCCTGCTATTATTTGCCCTTCTCCCCCTTCGGTTAATGGGTTATTTGACCACCAAACCCCCGAAAACATGGCACAAGTACTTCTTTTGTCCTCATGCTATGATATATGGCGCCATTAAAAAGTACGTCTGATCCCGCAAAAAACAAGCCCTCAAATGACAAAAAATAGGTTATGGCTCCTGAAAGGTGAAGGGGTGCGGGGTGGGGGTGGGTGGTGACCAGGAGGAAGGAAACAAACACCCGGTCCTTAAAGGGGTTGTCTCACTACGAGGATCATAGTTTAAAATGAGGGGACCAAAAATCTAAGCATGTCCGTCCTTGGTTACCATTAGCAAAGTGCTCTGGTTTATGAGGAGGGGCTGCTTCATTTGAGCTGAGAAACTGTGTTTGAGCCCAGGTCGCGAACAGGAATGTGGAGGCAATGGAGATGTGAGAGAGACAGAAAATCACCCATCTTTACCAGAGTCCTGAATGTCAAATGCCCTTATTAGTTCCATGTAAAATAGAAAGAGAAAACACAGCAGTCCCATGTAACGTGCAGTCTTGTATCGGCGGACCCACGTAAATCTCATGTGAAGTCCCATGTAAAGCAGAAAGAGAAAACACAGCAGTCCCATGTAACATGTGCAGTCTTGTATCGACGGACACATGTAAATCTCACGTGCAGTCCCATGTAAAACAGAGAAAACACAGCAGTCCCATGTAAGATGTGCAGTCTTGCATCGGCAGACACAGGTAAATCTCATGCAGTCCCACGTAAAAATAAAAAAAAACTTTTGTGAGACAGATGCGAGTTCTCAAGTAAACCACTTGTGAGACAGATGTGCAGTCCCATGTAAACACAAAGCGATAAAACATATAGTTTTGTTCTGCAGATATGTAGAGGTCAGAGGTGTAATAATCTGAAGGATATAGCCCTATGAGAGAGACAGAGAAAAAAAATCACCACTCTTTCCCAGAGTCCTGAGTGTCACATGCCCATTCCAGTTACAAAATATGTAGAGAGAGCGAGAAATGTAGATCTACACTATAGAGTTACACTTAGCTTTTTAACTTGCATTGATTCCAATGACAGCTGAGAACCTCTCCCTTCCCCAGCTCACACAGAATGAATCCTCACTTGCACAGTGTAGGGGGTGTCTGCAGAGAGAGAAGAAACCCCTTGCTGGGAGGAGAAGCACGCCCCTCCATTTCACAAGCTCTGCTTATCAACCAGCACAAACGGCTGCCAAATGCTGGAACGAGACAACCCCTTTAAGGGGTTAAATATATTATTGAACGTTATATTGTAATTGATTGTAACATATTCCCACATCGGAAACAGAATCCATCAAAAATAGGGGAAAAATAGCGCAGCGTGCAAGGACGGACGCCATCATGGAAACCCAACGGTTTCTATATTTAACAACAGGGTCCATTGGGCGCCGTTGGTGTCAGACGAGAAATGGATCCGGTTCCATCTCCCAATAGTTACATTTGTATCCCAGCACCTTTGTTGCTCCAGAACACCGTCATCTGCGCTTTTGTCGCTTGTTTCCACTGTCTTCCCACCTGCGCCCTCCTGCAACTTCTCACTATTCTCAGCTGAATGTCACTGAGATACAATGTTGCAGGATGGCGCAGGACTCATTAGGATCTCGTTACATCACATGATAGTAAATGACAAAGTAACAGGTGATGCCTCCGTCAGGATCATCTCGTGCTCGGTCACCATGAAGCGCTACGTGGAGGCCAACATCTCGCAGAAGTCCTACATCACGGTGAAGTACTTCATGAAGATGTGGAGCAGCGTCAGCGAGACACTCATCTTCTTCTTCCTCGGATTCTACACCGTGGAGAGCAACCACCAGTGGAGCTGGCCCTTCACTCTCCTCACCATCCTCTTCTGCTTGTTCTGGCGAGCCGTTTTTGGTCCCCCCACCCCATTAAAATTTTAAGGCAAAATTTAATTTTACACAAAGTTAAACTTTTTTTGTGCCAAAAAAATTTTCCCCCTTTAAAAACGGTTTATTTTTGCAATTGGGGTGTCTGCAGGGGGGCCCCTGTAAAAAAGTCCACACAAGCCGCCCCAAAACCCACACAAACCGAAAAATTTGGACCGGAAAAACCCCCCTTTAAGGGGGTTTAATATTTTTTGGTTTTTTTGAATTTGTTGACTTTTTACTTGGGTATTAAAAAAAAATGGGGGGCCAAAGGGGGTTTGGCCCAATTTTTTTTTAAAACCCCCTTGGGCCCTTGGTGTTAGCAGGTGGTTTCCACTATTTTAAAATTTTCCCCGGGACTTTTTGGCTTGGGCATTATTTTTTTGGGTTTTTTCTGTTTCCCCCCTGCGTTTCCGCAAATTTATTTTCTGTTGTCGTGGAAAATTTTGGGTGGCCAATTATTGGGTCTTTTTTAACACTTTATAAGGGGCTCAAAGAACAGGTGTGCCCTGTTATCTGGTGGTTAGGGGTAGGAAAATTGCAAATTTAATCTTGGGGGAAACTTCTGAAAGGGGAGCAGGTGCAACCTATTTTTTCCTGGGCTCCCCGTAGAGAAAAGTGGGGGGGCCTTTATTAATTTTTCCGCTTTTTCGGCAGGGGGTGAAAAATCTTGGGAAAAGGGGCAATTTTTTGGGGCCCGGTAGGGAAGAGTTTTTGACAACCCTTCAGTGGGGCATTCTTATTGGGGATTTTTGGGCGAGGGCCCTTTTTTATCTCCGAAAGAGAGGTTGGGGCAAAATTTTTTTGGGGTTTGTATGACAGGGTGCATATTTTCTGGGGGGTATGGCGTGGTGCACTTTTTTTGGGGGGTTTGTGGGGAGCAGTGTGTGCATTTTTATCTGGGCTTTTTTTGGCAGTGTGTCCCCTATTTTTTGGGGGTTTTTTATGGCAGTGTGTGCAAATTTTTTTGGGCGTGTTGAGCGGTGGGCATTTTAGGGCCCCGGGGTGTGTGCACTATTATTTGGGCTTTTTATGAGCAGGTGTGCACTTTTTATTGGGGCCTGTTGAGGGGTTGTGAACTATTATCTGGGCTGGTATGAGCAGTGTTGAATTTACTGGGGGTGTTTGAGCGGGGTGTGCAATTTTCTGGGCCCTTAGGGGGCGGTGTGCCTATTTATTGGGTTTTTTTTTGGGCAGGTGTGCATTTTTATCGGGGCCCTTGTATAGCTGTTCACTTTTTTCGGGGCCCCTTTGTTGGAAAGTTGTGCACTTTTTTTTTGGGGTGTATGAGCGGTGTTGCATATTTATTGGGTCGATCAGTTTTGGGGCCTTATTTTACTGGGCGCTGTATGGCAGTGGGCCTATTTTTTGGGGGCCTGTAGAGCGTGGGTCCCAAACTTTTATTTTCCCCTGGGCGTGTATGAGCGGGTTGTGATATTTATCGGGGCCCTTGTATGGCAGTGGTGATATTTTCGGGGGCCCTGTAGAAGTTGTGCCATTTTCGGGGGCTGTTGAGCGTTTTTTGCACTATTTGAGGGCCCTTTTTGACAGTGTGTGCCATATTTTGGGCCTGTATGGCAGTGTGTGACTATTTATCTGGGCCTTTTTTGGCAGTGTGTGCACATTTATTTGGGGTGTATGAGCAGGTGTGCATTTTTTTTTGGGTCTGTATAGCAGTGTGTACTATTTTTGGGGCCTTGTTTTGGAGTTGTGCCCTTTTTCGGGCGTGTATGACGGTTGCACTATTTATCTGGGGTTTGTATGAGCGTGTGTGCATATTTATCGGGTCGTATGAGCAGGGGTTGACTATTTTTTGGGGCCCCTGAAATGAGCGTGTGTCTATTTTTTGGGGGTTGTGAGTGTGTTGCATTTTATTGGGCCGTATGGAGTGTGTGACTATTTTCGGGGTGTTTTTGGCAGGGGTGCATATTTTGGGGGGGCCTGTATGGCAGTGTTGTGCCTATTTTCTGGGCGGTGAAAGAGCATGTGTGCACTATTTATCTGGGCTTGATGGCAGTGTGTGCATATTTTTTGGGCTTTGGGCAGGTGTCCTATTTTCGGGGCCTGTATGGGAGTTTTGTCCCTTTATTTATCGGGCCTTATAAAAAAAAAGGGGGCTTTTTAATTTTTTTGGGCCGTGTATGAGCAGTCTGTGCACTATTTATCTGGGCCCTGTGTGAGCAGTGTGTCCCTTTTTATTGGGGTTATAGCAGGTGTGACTATTTATCTTGTGCTTATGGGGGTGTGTGCCTTTTTATCGGGCGGGTATAAGCAGTGTGTGCACTTTTATTGGGCTTGTATGAGCAGTGGTGATATTTTTGGGGACTGTATAGCGGGGGTGATATTTCTGGGCCTTTATGAGCAGTTGTGCACTTTTATTGGGCCTTTGACGTGGTCACTTTTTTCGGCTGTTAGCTGGAACATTTTCGGGGCCCTTTGGCAGTTTCATTTTTATCTGGGCCTTAGGCATGGGTCACTTTTTATCGGGTTTATCCCGGGTGAATTTTTATCGGGGGCTGTTGGGGCAGTTTGGCCCCTATTTAAATTTTCGGTAGAGGTGTGTGAAAAATTTTTGGGGCCCTTAGGGCAGGTGGGGTTTTTTGGGGCCTGAGAGAATTTCATTTTTATTGGGTTGGATGAGTGGTTTCCTATTTACGGGGGTTTATTGAGCAGTGGGGGCCCTTTTTATTGGGGTGTATGAGCAGCTGTGTTTTTATGGGGGCCCGGGTATGAGGTGTGTGCTTTTTTTTTGGGGGGGTTTGTATAGCAGTGTTGTGCCTTTTTCGGGGGGTTGTAGGCAGTGGTGAAACATTTTTGGGGGCTGTATGGGGGCAGTGGGGCATATTTTTTGGGGGTTGAAAGAGCATGTGTGAAATTTTTTTGGGGTGTAGGCGTGGGCACTATTTTCGGGGGCTTGTATGAAAAAGGTGTGTGCACTATTTTCCCCTTTTTTAATGGGCTTTAGGGGGGTTATGGCAGGGGGTGCCTATTTATTGGGGGTTTTTGAGCATGTTGTCACTATTTATCGGGGGCCCGTATAGGTGTGGACTTTTTTTGGGCGAGACGCAGTGTGTCCCCTATTATCGGGGGCTTTGAGCAGTTGTGCACTATTTACTGGGCTTTTTTGAGCAGGTGTGATTATTTAGGGGGTTGTGTTGAGGGTTTGGGATTTTTACTGTATGTAGCTTTTATTTTTTCTGGGTTGTTGGCAGTTGTGCCCTATTTTCTGGGTCTGTATGGGGGTGTGGCATATTTATCTGGGTCTGTATGGCAGGTGTGATATTTATCGGGGCCTGTATGAGCGTGTGTGATTTTTTTGGGGTTGTAGAGCGTGTGTCATATTTATCTGGTTGTAATGAGAGTGTGTGATATTTACTGGGCTTGTTGGCGGTGTGCATATTTTCTGGGCCGTTGGCAGTGTGTGCATTTTTATCTGGGTTGTAGAGCAGTGGGCATATTTTCGGGTCTGTATGGGGTGGCACATTTATTGGGCTTTTTGGGGCAGTGTGTGCATTTTAGGGGTGGGCGTGTGCCCTATTTTTTGGCGTGTATAGCAGGTGGCACTATTATCTGGGCCTTATGAGCGTGGTGCACTATTTATTGGGCCTGTTGGCAGGGGTTTTGACTATTTTTTGGGTTCTGTATGAGCGTTGTGTTTATTTATTTTGGGGCTTTTTTGAGCAGTTGTCCCCTTTTTTCCGGGCCTTTTGAAGCTGTGTGCTATTTATTGGGCTTGTATTAGCAGTTTGTGCATTTTTACTGTCCTTTTAGAGCTGTGTTGTCCTATTTTCTGGGCCTTTTGGCATTTGGTGCACATTTTCTGGGCTGTATGAGCAGTGTGTGCCTATTTTACGGGGGTTCGTATAGCAGTGTGTGCATTTTTATTCGGGGCTGTTGGAGTGTGCCCTTTTTTGGCCGTATGGCAGTGGTGCACAAAATTTAGGGGGCCCCCTTTGGGGCAGTGTTTTGCACTATTTTCTGGGTTTTATGGCAGTGTTGACTATTTTCTGGGCCTTATGAGCGTGTGTGCACTTTTATTGGGCTGTAGAGGTGTGTGCCCTATTTATCTGGGGCTTGTATGGCAGTTGTGGCCTATTATGGGGGTTGGTATGAGCAGGTGTGCACTATTTATTGGGCCTGATGGCAGTGGTGCCTTTTTATCGGGGGTTTGTATACATGTGTGAACTTTTAAATTGGGCCTGTTGAGCAGTGGTGCACATTTTCGGGGCCCCTGTTGAGCAGTTGTGCACTTTTTTTCTGGGGTTTGTAGGCAGTGTGTGCTATTTTCTGGGGTTGTAGAGCGGGGTTGTGCCTATTTTCGGGGGCTTTTTTTGGGCAGTGGTGCATATTTTTGGGGGTGAGAGCATGTGGCATATTTATCTGGGCTGTATGGAAAGTGTGTCACTATTTATCTGGTTGATGGCAGTTGTGATATTTATCTGGGCCCCTTGTATGACAGTGTGTCCCCTATTTATTTGGGCTGTTGGGAGCAGGTGTGCATATTTATCGGGGGCCCTGTATGAGCAGTTGTGCCTATTTTCTGGGCCTTTTATGAGCAGTGGTGGCCTATTTATTGGGCCTTATGAGCGGTGTGTATTTATTGGGGTTTGAGCATTGTGATATTTATGGGGGGCCCTGTATGAGAGTTGTGCCTTTTTCTGGGTTTTGTAGAGCAGTGTGTGCACTTTTTTTGGGGGTTTGTAGAGCAGTGTGTGACTATTTTTTGGGGCCCCGTTATGAGAGTTGTGCCTTTTTATCTATGCCTGTTGAGCGTGTGTGAAATTTTATCTGGGTTGTAAGGCAGTGTGGCACTATTTTCTGGATCTGTAGAGAGTGTGTGCACTATTTATCTGGGCGTGTTTTGGCGTGTGTGCACTATTTTTTGGGGCCCCCTGTGTGCAGTGTGTGCATATTTATTGGGTGTTTGAAGTGTGTGTTTATTTTCTGGGTGTGTATGGCGGTGTGTGACTATTTATCGGGGCTTGTAATGAGCAGTGTGTGATATTTATCTGGGTGTTTTGGGGGGTTGTGCCTTTTTTCCCTGGGCCGTAGGGCGTGTGTGCATATTTTCTGGGCTTGTATGGCAGTGTGTGCACTATTTATCTGGGGGTGTTTGAGCAGTGTGGCACTATTTATTGGGCGTGTTGAGCGTGTGTGCACTATTTATTGGGTTGTAGGCGTTTGTGCACTATTTTCGGGGGGCTGTATGGCAGTGTGTGCACTTTTTTTTTTGGGGCCCCTTGTTTGAGCAGGTGGGGAATTATTTATCTGGGTGCTGTATGAGCGTTGGCCCTATTTTCGGGCTCTGTATGAGCTGTGTGCACTTTTATCTGGTGGTGAGGAGGCGGGTGCACTATTTATTGGGCTCTGTATGTGCAGTGTGTGACTTTTTTCTGGGGGGTGGAGCGTTTGGCATATTTTTTTTGTCTGTATGAGCGTGTGTGCAATATTTTCGGGGGTTTTTAAGAGCAGTGTGTGCACTATTTATCTGGACTCTGTATGAGCAGTGTGTGCACTATTTATCTGGGCCCTGTATGAGCAGTGTGTGCACTATTTATCTGGGCCCTGTATGAGCAGTGTGTGCACTATTTATCTGGGCCCTGTATGAGCAGTGTGTGCACTATTTTTTTTTTTTTTTTTTTTTTTTTTTTTTTTTTTTTTTTTTTTTTTTTTTTTTTTTTTTTTTTTTTTTTTTTTTTTTTTTTTTTTTTTTATTTTTTTTTTTGCTTATTTTTTTTTTTTTTTTTTTTTTTTTTTTTTTTTTTTTTTTTTTTTTTTTTTTTTTTTTTTTTTTTTTTTTTTGTTTTTTTTTTTTTTTTTTTTTTTTATTTTTTTTTTTTTTTTTTTTTTTTTTTTTTTTTTTTTTTTTTTTTTTTTTTTTTTTTTTTTTTTTTTTTTTTTTTTTTTTTTTTTTTTTTTTTTTTTTTTTTTTATTTTTTTTTTTTTTTTTTTTTTTTTTTTTTTTTTTTTTTTTTTTTTTTTTTTTTTTTTTTTTTTTTTTTTTTTTTTTTTTTTTTTTTTTTTTTTTTTTTTTTTTTTTTTTTTTTTTTTTTTTTTTTTTTTTTTTTTTTTTTTTTTTTTTTTTTTTTTTTTTTTTTTTTTTTTTTTTTTTTTTTTTTTTTTTTTTTTTTTTTTTTTTTTTTTTTTTTTTTTTTTTTTTTTTTTTTTTTTTTTTTTTTTTTTTTTTTTTTTTTTTTTTTTTTTTTTTTTTTTTTTTTTTTTTTTTTTTTTTTTTTTTTTTTTTTTTTTTTTTTTTTTTTTTTTTTTTTTTTTTTTTTTTTTTTTTTTTTTTTTTTTTTTTTTTTTTTTTTTTTTTTTTTTTTTTTTTTTTTTTTTTTTTTTTTTTTTTTTTTTTTTTTTTTTTTTTTTTTTTTTTTTTTTTTTTTTTTTTTTTTTTGGGGGGGGCAGTGTGTGCATTTTTTTGGGGGGTTTTTGGCTTACTTTTCTGGGGGTTGGGGAAAAATTTTTCCTATTTTTTGGGGGTTTGGCGTGTGTGAATTTTAAAGGTTTTTGAGCGTTTTAATTTTTTTTGGGGGGGTTTTTGAGTTGTGTGCAATTTTTTTGGGGGTTGTTGGGAGTGTGTCATATTTTTTTGGGCCCTTGTAGGGCCGTGGGTATTTTTTGGGGTTGTTGAGGGGTGTGAAATTTATTGGCCTGTATGAGGTGTGGATTTTATTGGGCTTGAAGACGGTTTTGGGGCATTTTTTTGGGGTCTATGGAGCAGTGTTTTTTTTTCTGGTATGGCGTGTTGCACTATTTTTATCGGGGTTTGATGAGAGTGTGTGATTTTTTTCGGGGGCGATGACAGTTGTGCTATTTTTGGGCCTGTATGGCAAGTGTGTGCACTATTTATCTGGGCTTGTTGGCAGTGTGTGCCTATTTATCTGGGCTTGTTTGAGCAGTGTGTGCATATTTATTGGGGGTTTGAGCGTGTGGCACTATTTTCTGGGCCTGTTGGCAGTGTGTGCCTATTTATTGGGCCGAATGGAGTGGTGAAATATTTATTGGGTCGATGAGATGTGTCACTATTTATTTTGGCTCGAGGGCGTGTGTGCACTTTTTATTGGGTCTGTTGAGCGGTGCATTTTTTTGGGGGCGTTGGGTGTGTGATATTTATCGGGGCCCCTGTAGGCAGGTGTGCACTATTTTTTTGGGGGTTGTATGAGGGGGTGTGTAAATTTTTTCCTGGGGTGTGTAAGTGGTGTGCCTATTCTTGGCTGTAGTAATGAGCAGGGTTTTGGCACTATTTATCTGGGCTTTTATGAGCAGTGTGTGCACTTTTTATTGGGCTTGTAATGAGCTGGTGTGGCATATTTATCTGGGGCTGTATGAGCGTGTGTGCCCTATTTATCTGGGCTCTGAGGGAGCAGTTTTGTGCACATTTATCTGGGCTGTGTATGAGCAGGTGTGTGCACTATTTATCTGGGCCTGTATGAGCAGGTGTGTGCATTTATTTATCTGGGGCTGTAGGAGCAGTTTGTGCACTATTTATCTGGGTGTATGAGCAGTGTGTGCATTTTTAAATCGGGGCTCTGTATGAGCAGTTTTGTGATATTTATCTGGGTGTGTTATGAGCATTTGTGTGCACTATTTATCTGGGCTCTGAATGAGCAGTGTGTGCACTGTTTATTGGGTTGTAGAGCAGTGTGTGCACTATTTATCTGGGCTCTGTATGAGCGGGTGTGTGCACATTTATCTGGGCCTGTATGAGCAGTGTGTGCACTATTTATCTGGCTCTGTATGAGCTGTGTGTGAATATTTTCTGGGTGTGTATGAGCAGTTTTGTGCATATTTATCTGGTCTTTTATGAGCAGTGTGTGCACTATTTATCTGGGCTTTGTATGGCAGTGTGTGCACTTTTATTGGGCTGTTGGCAGTGTGTGCACTTTTATCTGGGTTTTGGCAGTGTGTGCACATTTATCTGGGGGG